>CAUYLG010025737.1:0-23273 GCA_963573385.1 Cacajao melanocephalus
CGTGTGGCTCCTCCGCCGGGAATCTCCTAGTCTGTGGGCAACAAAAATTCGTCTGAAAGTGCGGCGTCCACTCGCTCTCTGCGCTTTCATTGGGAGCTACAATCCTGAGCTGTTGTTAATCGGCCATCTTGGATCTCTCTCTCTCGCTGGTCTTTAATGAGATATTCTACAGGCCATATGGTCTCCCTTAGGCCACAGCTTTTACATCCACCTCTTTCCAACAACAAGATTTTTGATTATCCAGCTCTCCAGAAATAAGTGGTGAGAGGCTAAATGACCCTAACTAAAATATGCCCAAGACTAGAGTAGCTACATCCATACCCTAAAATTGAAGGACAGGAAAGATAAATGGCTACTCTCTTGAAATTGTGGAGCTGCCCTGAAATCCACCTGCCCAGGTAACTTCTGTGGTCATTGCTACTCGGTATCTTAGAAATCATACAGAACACAGGCTGGGTGCCGTGGCTCATGCTTGTAATTCCAGCACTTTGAGAGGCCAAGGCAGGTGGATTGCTTGAGCCCAGGAGTTTGAGACCAGCGTGGGCAACATGGAGAAATCCCATCTCTACAAAAAATACAAAAATGTAGCTGGACATGGCAGCACGTGCCTGTACTCCCAGCTATGTGGGAGGCTAAGGTGGGAAGATTGCTTGTGCCCAGTAGGTGAAGGCTTCAGTGAGCCAAGATTGCACCACTGTACTCCAGCCTGGGTGACAGAGAGAAACCCTGAGAAAGAAAAGAAAAGAAAAGGGAAAAAAAAAAAGAAAGAAAAGGAAAGGAAGAGAAAAAAAAAGGAAGGAAGGAAGGAAGGGAAGGGAAAAGAAGGGAAGGGAAAGTGAGAGAGAAAAAGAGAAGAGACTAAAGAAAGAAAAAGGAAGGAAGGAAAAGAGAAAGAAAGAAATCTCGAGAGAGGAAGGGAAGGATCAGAAGGAGGGAAGCAAGGAGAGAAGAAAGGAAGGAAAGAATGAAGGAAGAGGAGGAGGGAGGGCGGGAAGGAGGGAGGGAAAGAGAGAGAGACAGAGAGAAAGAGACAAAGAGAGAAAGAAAGAGAGGGAGAGAGAAAAGGAAAGGAAAGAAAGAAAAGAGAACACAGGACTTCTCTACAAGGCTTCCCAAATCTCCACTCACTATCTGAAACACAAGACATAGGTCCTTTCAGTATCCTGCACTTTCCTCCCCCAAGTGTAGTTGGCGGTTATGGAACTCTATTAACTTACATTTCAGTTCCAGGTTATGGAACTGAGCTTTGAACTTTCTTTGTTTTAGAAATTTATATTGATATAGTGTTACTCTCTTGTGATATTGTGTTGATCTGGCATTACTCTCTTAGGAGAGAGTAATTTTCTACCATTTTCTAAAACAAAGTCATATTCTCTCAAGTTTTTCTCCCCCAACTTGTACAATCCCTACCCAATCTCCAGGGATAGACTCCTATTATATTTCCTTACTATTAATTCTCACAGAAACTAGATGTCTTCTGGGATTAGCCTTTTAAAAACACAGTATTCCGACCCTTACTGGTCAAAAGCCCTGGATTTCAAGAATCTGTCACTGCTGAATCTCAGGAGCTTACTTCGTAACTCAGAAGCCAAGGTACTGATATTTTATCCTGTATATTTGGTATAATCTCTCCCCTAAGACAGTGCATGTTAATCAGTTAATAGGGGAAAGGTCACAGCAAAGAAAGAAATAGATTGGATCGTGGAGAGAAGAATTTCAGTTAAATTATACATTTCTATTTATCCGTCTATCTTATCTATGTATCTATCTAATCTATCTATCTACCTGCCTACTTATCTAATTTTCCAGATAGCTTTTTCTTTCTTGCTCTAGAAAGTTCAAGGATATCCATTGCTCTTACTTCTTAGAATTTTATAATTTTTCCCACTTTCGTTGAAGGTCTACTTCAGTAAACATTTGGAACATGTCTTCTACACTCACTATTTGGAATGATTCCATTTACCAGTTGACTGGGTACTTTGTTTATTTCCAAAATCATAGAGTTTCCAAATCATATGGAAGGTGAGCCATGTTTCAAAGGCAAAAATTTATTATTTTCTAACAAATTTGAATATCAGAATAGGTTCTTTGTTCTTGCCACTAGTTTAGGAGTGCCTGTAGCTCACACTGGCAAAACTACTCCAAAAGTCAAATACAATATCTGAAGTGGATTTGGACATAAAATCTTTTAGGCATTTGTCAGGAAATTACAACAAAATTTTCAATGTCCCTCATTAATACTTTTTTTCAGTCTTCTTGCTAACCTCTTTATCGATAATTGTCATGCAGACCAGGGCCTGCAAACTTTTCCAGTACAGAACCAAATAATCACTTCTTGGGACTTTGCATACTATATTATCTCTGTCACAACTACTCAACTCTTCTTGGTAGCACAAAAGTTGCCATAGAAAATACATAAAGGAATGAGTGTGATTATGCCCCAATTAAACTTTATGTACAAATAAAAAAGTGGGCCAAATTTGGCTTACAATTCATAGTTCACTGTGAATTGTCTTAAACTATCTGGTCCCCATCTTAAAATGTCCTCCCTTTTCAATCCATTCCACATTCTTTGCTTAATCATCTTTGGGGGCACAACCTCCCCTGCTGACATGACACAACCATATACCTATTTCTCAATCTGGCATTTAAGACCCTCTACAACGTGACTATTAGAGAGGGAAAGAGGCTGGAACCAAACAGAAGGAAGTGTTGAGAAATCGAATCTAACCATACATTCTGGCTTTGGTGAGGACAGGCAAACAGTCTGAAGAACAGTTTCAAAAGATACAGACACTTTGGGCATAAAATGGAGGATTATCAATGCCCACTTACCTTTCTACTAATATCAGACACCAGAGGGGCAGATCCAGAGGGCTGGGAAACACTAGCTGGCCAGGAGACATCATTCACAGTTTGTTTATATTAAAGACGCTCAGCCAAGAGTATAAGGGGATGGGACAGGTTAACGCACAGTCCATGAGCCAGGCACTTGGCAGGTCTATCATCAGTTTAGTCAAGCCAGAGCTTTGTTTCTGGACATCCAGGTATCATCCAAGTAGCTAGAGGCATGACAGAGTAAGGGACTGCATATGTGCATAATAAGCCAAGGAACTATACCAACTGAGGAGCTGGGGGCAAAGAGAAGCCCAGTTCTATCTTAGAGCAGATAATGTAAAAATATATTCAAAAGAATGAAATTGGTTATTGTGCCATAAAGGGAAGGTTGCCTCCTGCTCACAATAGCCTCCCCAGAAAATGCCTCAATGAAATAAGTCATTTCAGAGGTTCTGTTCTCTATAATCTGTGTGCAATGCCCCTTTCTTGATAGTGCCCAGAGAAACAAGTGGTGAGAAACTGAATGACCCTAACTAAAATGGGCCCGAGACTAGAGTAGACATAGAAATCCTGACTTGAAAAATTCAATGAGTATAACTGTCATGCTGAGTACAACAGTTGCATCAGCAAATATTAAACTGCAGTTGAACTTTAAAAGAAATCAAATAATATTCAGTACCACTTTATTAAGTCATCTTGAAAAATTACTGTCATAGCACCAATGACCAATGATATTTATCATCTACAGGAGTAGTAAATGTTTTTCTGTAGAAAGAACTAAATGGAAAATCAAATCATAATTAGATTATTACTAGGTAAGCATGGAATTAGGAGAGAGATGATTTGATGTATAAATTGTTTAAGGGCATTACGCTAAGATAACATGAAACATACCCACTTGCCCATAGAACTACTACTGCGAATAGATCCAGTACATGCTGTTTTCATTGCCCACAATTAATTGCATTTCTCATCACAAAAGGAACATATTTCTTGGTAAGGAAAACATTTGAGTATCAAAGGAATATTTAGCGGTGTTCATTCCCTTGGCTATCCCTGAATTGGCACTGCCAACATTTATTTCCCTGAAATGCTCCATTTCTATATTTCCATTACTGACTAACCCTTATTTTCATAGATAACAGTCTTTATTTAAGTGAATTAATATGGACAACTGAGTTGCAGTCAAATCCTGTTATCATGGGAACCATTCTTTACCTTTCCCAATACTTTGCGTATCTCTGCTCTGGTTTTTTACCCAAAGTTTAACTCTCAAGGAATATTCTATTTAATTTCCAAGACAGTAAAAGTCCTTACATGCTGTCAATAGGAAATATATAAAACAGAAACTACAGAGGCACACAAAGGCATACACTTAGGCACATTGGATTCCTCATCTGGTTGATGGAAATGGAGATTTGAAAGCCCAGCTGTTGGATGCCAGATCAGTGGATCTTGTTAAAGTAATTTAATTCCCAGACTCACTACACCAAGGTCTATTTCCTGCCTCCATTAGTATTGGCTTAGGACAGATGTGAGACTAAACCTGTAGGGGTAATTGGTGGCAGGAGGCTAGATGAGGGCATGGAGGTTGTACATCAGAAGATTCAGCTTCTGCGCAGCTGGTGAAAGTATTGATACCATGGCACAGACGGGCGGCTATGAAGCAGAACAGGAGCTCACAATGAGAAGATGAGGAAAAGCAATTGTCTAGGTGAGGATAAGGGGAAACCAGATAATCTCTGTTGAACAGTTTGGATTATTAGCAACACAGGGTGGAAAACCAGAAAAGGGAAATGAGTGAATATGGCAATAGGTGCCTATGAACAGACAATTTAGTATTCTGAGGTCTTCACTTTTGGGTTGCCCAAGTTTTGATGCTGACCATCTCATTTGGAAAATGGGGACAATAAAATGACCTCACAGGGTTATTGTAGGGAGTGAATGAGATGGTATGTATAAAGTGCTTAATACAGTATCTAACACATGGACTACACGATAAAAGCTATTTCCTTCTCCTCTAGTATAGGAGGTTCTTATCTTGGAATCTATGCTTCCAAGGCGAATCACAATTGGGTGGGAAGATGCATGCGAACCCCTTTCAATTGTTTACAAAAATGTATATGTACATGTAAGTGTGTGTGTACCTTTCTAAGAAGGTTTATGCTTTCTATCCAATTTTCAAGAAGGCTCATGATGGGAATAAAGGTTGAGAAGCACTGTGCTGGTACACAATGGCAAGAGATGATTTCCAAATCTCACTTACTAGTCAGGGAAAATGTGATCCTACTATGTGAACATGTCAGTTTCCCATTGATTCAAACTGGGCAGGACTATATCTCAGGAAACAGACTTTTAATTCTGACAGCTGAACATGGCAACCCATGGCTTGGGATTGAAGAGTAATCACAGAGCAAATACTTTTTTGGTTGGCTCAATCCTCTGCTTAGATTGGGACATGCACTGAAACTTTCCTCTTCTTTTTGCTTTCCTGCCATCATTAACTGAATTGTCCTCATGATTTGTGCCTGTCTATTCCAGGACAACGAATGCTACCATACTTATTCTGGCTCCTCCTGGTCAGAAACCAAAAAGATGGTCATTGCAACAGAAATATAGAGCTTTCAGACATTCTCCTCCTGCTACTCAGATTGTCATGGGATCCTTGGGGTGTTGCCTCACCAACTGGAAACCTCTGTGGCTGGTGGCGCCTTCTGCCTGAGCATTGCTTATGCCTGGTGGGCTCATTTCACCCACTTATCCTGGAAGGCTGCACTCAGCTCACCCTACTGGCCTGGATCCCACACCTGCCAAGGGCAAGCCAGGCATGAATCGGTGAAGGGTGTGTAGGTGAGTGAGCATGGGGTTCAGCCACCGTGCACAGCCAGGTACACTGGCTGCAGCAGCATGGTGGGCAGCTCCAGGCACTGACACAGGTGCCAGCTGCAAGCAAGGCTGCAGCTGGACCAAATGTACTACATGCAGTTTCTGTTGTGGGCACCCATGTCTGGATAAGGGGAATGCAGTGGCACTTGGAGATGCCAGGAACCACAGAGCCTCAAAGAAGGTGTTATCATAGCCCTAGCTTGGAGGGCCCATAGGTCTAGGCTCCCCTAAGGGCCGCAGCTCTTTTCTCCTCATCACCCCCAACATGGTGAGTGATGGTGAAGGTTCCAGCCCTGTTTGTGTTACAGCCCTTTCAGTTCTGCCATTCGACAGATCCTGAGTTCTTGATCCACATCCAGGAAGAATGAGATGCATGGACAACTGGAGGTTAAGCAAGGCAGAGAGGAGCTTCAAAGAGTGACAGAACAGCTATCAAGAAACTCGAAGAAAGGAGCTTTCCACTTTGGAAAGGAGCTACCCACTTTCTGTAGCACTCAGTGGAAAGGAGACCAGGCATGGGTAGCTCCCATCTGCAGACAGGTTGTCCCAGCGTCTGAGTGTGGCTGAGTAGGGGATGGGGCGGAGGGGAGAGAGGGTCTTTTGTGGGCTTCAGAAGGCAGGAAGTGCATGGTGCATGCTGATTGGTCCATGGGCAGCCATGGGCAGGCCTGGAAAAAGCACCATAAGTTCACCCAGAACTGACAGCCCAGATCCCATGCTTCAGGCCATCCCTGGATTGAAGGTGGGGCTTTACCAGGGACCCACCCTTTTCTGTGCAGAAGCCTGTCTTCCTCCTGCTGCCATCAATCACATTGTCCACAATGCCCTTGCTGCTCATGCTGAGGGGTACCTGCAGGCCCCTGCCAAGTTGCCATCAACCCCACCTCAGGCTTCCTCCCATGCGGATCAGTGCCCAAAGTCTGGAGGGGTCCAGGGGCCAGGGACCTGGCATGTCAGCACCACCCCAACTATGCACACACATGACCAGCTCACAACAGCACCTGGCCTTGGCCTCAACTTTGCTCTGAAATCAGAGTGGGCACCAGGAGCAGGGAGAAGCCAGGCAGTGGGAGCAGGCAGTTCTGAGCCTGCAGGACTGAGGAGGCTCACAGACTCCCAAGAGCACAGAGTACTCAGGTCCACAGCCTTGGCTGGGTGACTGCAGCAGTGCCTGGGAGGGCAGGGCTCCCACCCTGCCAATTCAGAAGGGGGCTCCCAGCCCCAGCTGTGCCTCCCCCATGGCAGCTGGTGTCTTTGCAGTAGCCACTCCAAACAGGGTGCCACTGCCAACAAGATGACCTATTTTGCCAATATTTATCAACTAGAACATATTTCACACTGCAGCATTGATAAAGGAATATGCCAATAAGATGGATGCATTCATTTATGATGAAAATAATTATGACAGAGAATAGTCTGTATAATGGCAGTTATAACAACTGGATCTACTTGACAAGGTGGATGTAACATTTCAAACTATTGAAAAGGATGCTTTGAATTAATATACTATAAAGAATGTGCTGTAAATAACCCATCTACCATTTTACTGAATGAAGAAAATCATTACTATTCTGTATATATTGTGAGGACAGTAAATTGAGACATAAAATATTTTCTGTGAATTAAAAAAATAAATCAAATCAACATTAGTTCTTTCTTTGTCAAAGTTAATATTTCAGGATAAAGAGTAAAACATAGAATTAATAAATATGCAGAGAGTCATAACTCCAGTCCCCTTAACATATTCATGAGCCAATTAAGAAAATATGGTTGGCATTCCATTATTGGTGTTGGGAGGTTTGATTCAAAGAATAATTGGTCTGTTCGTGCATGAGACTATACACTGAATCCTTTTTCATGTATAACCTACAGATAACTCATGTCTATTATATATCATTAAAAAAATAATTTCAGGCCTATCTCTAAGGTAACAACAAAACATTTCTAAGGACAAAATATTATTTTTTTGTAGTTGATCCTCAATACATGAGTGTTTAGTTGCTGCCGTATTTATAGAGCCATCAATTCCTTTCTGAAGGGGCTGTCCTATTGTGGAGTCGGGCATTTGCATTTACATTGCCTTACTTGTCAATCAGTTTTACTCACTGAGCTTTAATGAAGCAAGCCCAGGAACATGGACCAGAGAAAGGAAAATTGTAAATTTTCAGTGTGTCTGTTTCTGCCTCAGAATCGTGCATATTTTCATCGAAATGTTTTACAGGGAAACTATATGACTGCTAGCTCAAATTTTTCACCTTTAAAATATTTCTTTTCAGATTTGATGAACACATCATCAGTTTAGAGATCAGTTAACAAAAGAAGGCCTCATTAAGTTTGCAGATAATAGTAATATAAGGCTGATATATGAAAGACTGATAACAAAAGATAGAAGTTAGGGAGAGGTAGAATTTGACATAATATCAAAAAACAGCCTCTGAATTCCACATTGCCAGGGACTGTGTTTGTTTGGTTCAGTGTGGTATCTCTGTTTCTTAGGATTGTGTCATATAGTGAGCCCTCAATCAAAATTATTTTAGGTGAGTGTATTAGTTTGTTCTCACACTGCTGTAAGGACCTACCAGAGACTGGCTAATTTATAAAGAAAATGAGGTTTAATGGAATCACAGTTCCACATGGCTGGAAAGGCCTCACGATCATGGTGGAAGGTGAAGGAAGAGCAAAGGCACATCTTACATGGCAGCAGGCAACAGAGCACGTGCAGGGAAACTGTCCTTTGTAAAACCATGAGATCTCATGAGACTTATTCACTATCACGAGAACAGCACGGGAAAAGCCCGGTCCCATGATTCAATTACCTCTCACTGGGTCCCTCCCACAACACATGGGGATTATGGGAGCTACAATTCAAGATGAGATTTGAGTGGAGACAAAGCCAAACCATATCATTGAGTAAACTTTGAATGCTACAACCCTCTGAAGATGGATCAGATTAACAGATCACAGGAATATCCAGCAAAGACAAAATAACAACACTTTAGGGATGTTGTAGAGGGTGCTCAAGTTTCACTTAAGCATTTGGATTTTGATGACCTTATTTATGGTTCTACCAAATGAACTTCCAAATCTTAACATAGGAGAAAAATGGTGAATAACAGTATCCCCTCTGCCTCACTATAAAAAGCAAAAGTGACATGTTTGACTACAGAAGATAAATTACCACATTTCTTTTTGAGACCTTCTGCAGAAAAGCCAGAATAAACTAGAAACACTTCCAAGGCCAACTAAGAAATAAGATGTTAAACTTTTATGTGTCAAATTTAATCATTAATGTTAATTTGTTTGAGAATTTAAATTAGCAAGAATCAAATTAAGAATAATTTTTTCATCTTTCACGTATGTTGGAGTACTTGGCACAATCCAATTAAAAGAAGTCTAACCTAGTTGTTCTGGGTCACTTGTCACTAGTAATCAGAAACTCTTGAATACATTGTTGAATTTTTCTACTTTAGTAATGTGTGGGGGTTTTCCCTTTTCTTAGAACTAAAAATCTTTTTGTTTTTTATTTGTTTGCAAAGCAAAGTTTAACACCTTTCTAATAAAATTATTCTCTTTAAGATATTCAAATAATTTGTAATTTGTTGTCAGTTTCAGGGATTGGCTTAGAGCGAGACCATAAATATTCAGCTTGACATCACAAGACATCTGTTCTTTGATTGCAATATGCTACTTTTATGATTTTCTTTCAAAAACTCTGAGTTTTATTTACATGTACCAGATTACAACCTATAAAACTTGAAGTGACTGCTTAGCATTAAGACTTGCAAATAACAGGAGGATTACACATTAATAAATTGGCCATTATATTCTCCCCTCATGGTGCAAAGTTCATAGTCCCTCAGTTATTCCAGAGAAGAGAGGCAAGAATGCAGAGGCTTGGTGTTCATTTCAGACCTGATGCTAATTTTACACACACATAAAATAAATTAATTATAATAAAGTTCATTGCTAATGCTAAAAAGCAGCATGTATGTGTAAGGGTCATAGTGGTGGAGGGAGCTATATCTCTTATGAATACCAAATTGCTGAACCTAAGAAAGAAATATTGCTTTTTTAACTGACTTGAGTCCTCTTTATATTAAGGATTTCCTTGTTTTCTATTTGTGTCTCTTTCATATAGAGCTTACATTTTGTTGTTTGTTTCCTCCCTACAAACTGAGTTCAAGGTTTGACTTCTAAAGCATTCTTTTCAGAACTCTCAATTACTTAAAAATCTCTAGATTATCTAAAAACTTCCCACAGACTACACTTATTTTTAAATGATTGTGTGTGCATGCTTTGTTCATTAACCATAGATTTAGAAGTGCAAGAAAATATGAACTATGAGGAGCAAAAAAAAAGATGCTTCAAGAACTTTATGACTAAGTGTGTTGAATAATGTATCTGGATAAGCTGATCAAATAATGAAGGAAAATAAGCATGGTCATTATTTTATGTCTATCAGTGGCATTGGCCATTCTGTTTAGAAAATATTTCTTAAAAGTGTTATTTTTTATGTAGCCTATTTAATGACGTTTCTAATTTGCAAGTATAAGAAAGCAAAATGGTTATGTTTGATAGCCTGTTGCAGAGTTGAACTAAAAGCAGTAAATGATACCAGCATCGCTGTGACAAATTTGTTAATATAGTTGCTGCCTCAGCATTCAGTTTTAGACCTGACATAAGTTGTCTGAAACCTAGTCCAACCCCATCGCTTTGGTTCAATTAAAACTTCCCCTCCCCATAGTGGTTGTTTAAAATATAGCCTGCTTTTGCCTTCTCTCACTGGCCCAAAATCCAATACACCCCACATCTGCTAACCACAATGAAACACATGGTTAACACAAGAGTTATGTAAATAAGTTCTCCCTTTGCTGTATTTTCTTTAGCCAATCCACAACCACCACAGGAAAGCCTAAGGAATAACGCCCATGGACCTTAATAAACTCATAGTCTGACAGGTTTCTTTCTTTCTCTGTCTCTCTTCCCCAACACCCACGTGTTGAGCTCCCTGCTGCCTCTGGGCTTCTTGCAGTCCTCGCATCAGCACCCTTTACCTCTCTGGTCCTGTGAGTAATACATTTCTTCTGTCTCATACATTTTGGTTTTACTTCCTCATTGTCTCACCTGACACACATACACCCAAATTTAACTTTCCACTGGTCAGGGTTCTCCTGGAGGGCAGGTATCCTGGCTTATGGCCAGTCTCATGACAGAATTCAAGACCAAATTAAATTAAAAAGAAATCATAGCAATAGATATCACAACCATCAGACTCAGCAGGTTATCCTGCCCAACATGAACACCTCCTGAGTTAGCTAGCCGTCAAATGCTGAGCTAGAAACTTATGACAAATGAGATTCAAAGTAAGGAGAGTTTCACAGATTTGTATTCAGTTATAAATATTTTCCAAGATTACCGTTTGCTTTTGTGAGACTTTTCTTTTAATTCCCTTGAGTCACTGGAAAAATGTAATTGCATATAAAGAATACACAGGAAGGGTTTAAATAATGCAGGCTGACCTTTCTAATTAAAACCTTAAAAGCAGTTCTCATGGTCAAGCTGTAACTGTCAGGGAGCATTTCCCACAAATGTTTTGACTCAGAATTATAAATTACTTATAACTAAACTAGAAAGTGAATCTCCAAGAAATTATTGAAATGTATAGAATAGTACATAGTTTAAGCCAAATTTTCAACAGATACGCAGGCAGCTAACCATCTCTACTCATTCCTAACATCATAAACATAAGACACAGAGTAATAATGAATAGCTACGCTATACTACTATTAGTAAAGTGTTTATTGGCTTGAAAATGTTAAACAGAATGAAAAATAACTCATTCATTTATATTGTCTAACACTGTTTAGGCAAATACAATTTTTATTCACTACATTTTATACTTACTTAGAATCTAATAACTACAAAGTACTGAAGTATTTAAAATGGCATAGTGCTATTAGTGATTATCATGGTTTACATTAGCTACTTTGAAAATGAATGCTTAGAAGCTTTTCCAACAATATTAGGTAATGTTTAACCTCTATGCTCAACTTTCTTCTGTCAGGTACATGACGAGATAGCAGGTACCTAATTGGAGATCTGGGTGAATAATCCCTGCTTAAGCATGAGAAAGGCCCTGGAGAAAAAGCAGAACTTCCATTTAATGTTCTCCATGTGATCAAATGAGGTTTCCAATATTTGTTTATTTTAAAATCATCTCCAAAAACATAATACTAGAGATATTTTATTAGTCTATTCCCACATTGCTATAAAGAGCTATCTGACACTGGGTAATTCATGAAAAAAAAAAAAGAGGTTTAATTGACTCACAGTTTTGGGGGCTGAACAGGAAGCATGGCTGGGAGGCCTCAGGAAATAGAATCATGGCAGGAGGTGAAAGAGAAGCAAGCACTTCTTCTCATGGCCAGGAGGAGAGAGAAAGAGTAAAGGTGGAAATGCCACACACTTTTAAACCATCCGATCTTGTGAGAACTCACTCACTATCATGAGGACAGCAAGGGGGTAATGTGCCCCAATGATCTAGTCACCTTCTACCAGGTACCTCCCGAATATTGGAAATTATAATTCGACATAAGATTTGGGTGGGTACACAGAGCCAAATCATATCAGATATAGTCCCATATTACATAATTCAACTAGTAATTATTAAGTGCTGAAAAAAGAACCACACTAGTAAGTACTATAGGCTACTCTATTTTCACTCCTTTTATATAAATTTAAGTAAAAACAAAAAAACTTATTATTCCCATCCTTAAACCTCTACTTTTTTAATGCACTGGTAATCAGTCCAAAATATGTTAAATTATTTTTTGCCTACTCAATAATTTTTGTATTAAGACTCACGTTTGCCATGGATTAAATTATTTGCTAAATAACTGCAAGTGTCCTAGACGTAGAGGTTTTAAGCTTAGGGAATATTCATTGGTATATGCAATATTCATACTGAATTCTCTGTAGGCACATAGATATGAAATGTAACACTTCGAAAGTGGAGATTTATCAGATCTTTATTATGATATTGTTATTGGGTATCTTTATTATGAAAGAAAATGAGTGATGCTGAAAAGAACACCAAAATATAGAAGTCTCAAAAAGAAGCATATTGAGAAGTAAATTTAAGATGGTGTCTAATATGGTTATCTCCAAATAGTATTTGAGAAAAATCTCTTTGTTAAATATTGTTTGGGTCTTCTATAAAATAAGTCAAAACATTTGTATAATGTTAACTTTTCCTTACAGCCAGGAACATTAAGATATTATAGGAAAACAAAGAATAACAAGATATACTACACACTGACTTGTGAAAAAAAAAAAAGCACTAAAGTTTCTGTTAGTTCAAACTTATAATCTTTCAAATACACTGAAAAGGTCTTAAAGTATCTGGGCCAGATTCTTGATCAATAGTCTATTTTCCAGGCTCTTCCCACTAGTGTACCAGTTCTGAATCTTGATTCCCATGTAAGTTTGAAAAAGTCAACTGAAGCAATTGGCAAGAACACTTTTCTAAAAACCTACATTTAGAATGAGTAGCAACTTTCTCTGCAATCAACTTAGATAGTTAAACATTCATTTTGACCTCCAGAAAAAAATAAAGCAAAAAAATTTGACCGAAGGCTGATCTTAAAAATCTTGACTTGTATGATCAGGGTTTCTTTTAATATACTTAAAATGAGATGCAGCTTTTAATGTATGGTATGGAAAGACCCTGCATCTGCTACAGCACATTAGGACAGAGACAGGTAGCTTTATTGAGTCAAATAAACCTCTAAGCACAGGCCAAAATAATTTACCTACCTTTGCTATATATCTTCAATGCCAGTTAAACTTGATACTGGAAAACACTCACTGGGGAATTTGCCTGTATACACAGCATCTACAGCACTGGCTCCGTAACACCCACCCAGTCCCTGGAGAGTCCTTCGACCATCTTCTCTTCTCCTGAACTTCAGAAGAAACCATCTGCTAATGATGCTGCCAGGAACCCAATCTCAAAAAGCCTTAAGCTGTTTTACTTCCATTTTTGTCTCAGTCACTTTAAAGTCTCCCTACTCTTCTTCTCCTGCTTGTGACCCAGGAGGTCTGCGGCCCAACCCCTCTGTTCTGCTCTTCCCAGAAAACCTTCTTCCATCTGACTCCTAAGGGCATTTCCCCTTTTGTTCATTCAACAGATTCAGGCTGGATGTCTTGTTACTCTTCTATACATTTGCTTGTCTGTAAATACCAACCATTCAATCAAGGGTTTTTAAGACTTTCTTCTTACAACAAGGTGAAAATAGGAAAGTGTAATATCATCTGCAGTTTGATTTGAACTACATAAAATCTATTTAGCATAGGGATAAACTGGAAGAAAATATTAAAAATGTCAGTAGTTGTTCTGGTGACTTTTTCTCCACTTTCCTGTATTTTTTACATTTTCTCTTAATCAATTTGTCCTATTTTCATAACAAAATAGTATCGTTATCTTAAAATAAAAAATGTTTTTAAATTACGTAGTCAGGGGAGGTTGATAAAAGTGACATTTTTAAATAGTAAAGCCAAGCAGATGACTACAAAATATGACAATATAATCTGATAAACAGCTTTTGTCAGTATTTCCATTAAACTACAAATTGGAACTTACAAAAACAACAACAAAAAAGAGAAAGATTACTTTTTAAAAAAGTTTTAACCTAAAACAATATCATAAAATCAGTTCACTCTTCATGAAAAAAGTTTCTGATATTAAAAACCAGATATATAATTATGAGTATATACATATGTAACGTTGCATGTGTAATGTGTATGTTATTTTGTAATGCATATGTAATACATATGTTAACATATGTAATGCATGTTATTAACTTGATTTAGTTATTCCAAAATGTATGCATATTTCAAAACATCATGTTGTACACAATAAACCTGCACAATTTTTATTTGTCAAATAAATAAATAAAAAGATGCATGTTGATTTTTTTATAAAGTATCATCCCTCAGCCACAACTAAGCAGAGAAACAGGATGTTCTGACAGGTTAGAAGAGGATTCATCAGTTCAAATCTATCCCTGCATGAATGGTGTGTCTGTCTGCCCAAGCAAACAGAGCTCGGGAGATGCCTAAAATAATCCCCAAAATGGAACTAAGTACACTTGGGAGACTCTATACATAGGCAGAAATGTCACCTTATTATCCAACTATCCATTCTATGTGTGCCTTCTGTTGTGATGTTGCATACATAAGGAAAAAAAATCCTAATCTGAAAACATTCACTAATAAATTCACACTATTTCCCAAATAACTCTAGTGTTTAGTGATACCTCTGGGCATCCATCTCTTATTGATCTGGGACATCTGATAATGCCATGAAAATCACTTGCATAGAGAAATTAAAATTGGAAGATTGCATGAAACATACATAGACTTTGACAAATTAACGCTTAGTAAAGTTAGACTAGCGAAAAGTCTGGAGAAAAGGGACAGAATGATAAGAAAGAAGCAAGAATGACGACTTACAAAGGATTAGAGATTGATCTTCAGGACAAATGACTTTATAATTACACTACACAGTCAAACATGAAATGAAAATGATCATATCTTAATATATTAATTTGTCTAAAAATTTACCCAATCAAAATTAATATTTGATTCATTCTTAGTCATGTTAAGAGTTAACATATAGATGGAATTATAATAACATTGCATAATATCACTTCATTTTCTAAAATTGATGTCACAATCAAAATCTTTTTTTTTCTTTGACTATTCACCATGATATTTGGCTTAAGTGGTCTTTTAAAAAGAGATATCAATTTTTCATATACTACAAAAACCAAGAGTATATTTTTTACAATATAAGCCTTAAGAAAAGATTAAATTTTTCTTTTGAGGAATATATCTTGTGCTAAAGGTTAAAAATTTTATTTGGAAGATACTTTTTAATCACAGTCACCTACCAGCACCCTCCTTCCCAATTCTCACTTGTCCTGAAGATATAACAAGTTTAAGAACTTCTACAAAAGCAAAGCCATGAATACATCTGAACAATGTCTATTGGAACTACAGATGAAATCTAAAAAGTGAGAGAGAAAAAAAAGAATGAAAGTGAGATTCAAAGAGAAGGGAAGTAACAGGGATAAATACATAAGTAAGAGTTATAAGTTGCATGAAACATTAATTTTGTAGAGTGCCATCAAAATTATCTTAGCAATACCAAGACTGCTGTCTTTGAATTGGAAGCCAATGAAAGAGAAAATATAGTACAGCACCCTCTCCTCATTAAGTTAGGTTTGGGTCATTTCTTGTACATTTTCTTCCATGTTTTTAATCTTCCCACCTAGAATGACCTCTGCTTTCCCACCTCCACCTATGCAAGACCACCCCTTGCTGCAAAGTCCATGTGAAGCTGCATTTCTTTGGTGATTTCCATGATCACTCAGTTAACTCAGTCTTTTACTGCTAGTTCCATGTTATGTTAGTATGCTTGTGTCTATAACTAATCTGTAAGCTCCCCATGGACAGAGGCTGACTTTCTTTCATCTTTATAACCATATTGCCCTGCCTGTTGTCTAACACGTAACGGTCACTGAAGAAATGTTTTCTTGTATGAACGGACAGAATATATATCATTCAGAAACTAGAAGAGTGCTTCGCATTATTAGCTCAAAGGAATAGGTGATCAGCTGATGTTACCTGAGGCATATTCTTCTTTGTTTCAAACCAGATGAATATGAGTTTAGTAAAGGTTTTTCTGAGGTTTTACATATAAATATTAAGAACAATTCTCTCTTGACTTTCCTTACTATTTTCCTTCTTTATCAATCATCAACTGATATGCTTTGGCTCTGTGTCCCCACAAGGTGTGGGAGGAACCTGGTGGGAGATAATTTGAATCATGGGGGCAGTTTTCCTTATACTCTTCTCATGGTAGTGAATAAGTCTCAGGAGATCTGATGGGTTTATCAGGGGTTTCCGCGTTTGCCTTCTCATTGTCTCTTGCCGCTGCCATGTAAGAAGTGCCTTTTGCCTCCCACCATGATTCTGAAGCCTCCCCAGCCACGTGGAACTAGAAGTCCAATTAAACCTCTTTTTCTTCCCAGTCTTGGGCATGTCTTTATCAGCAGCATGAAAACAGACTAATACAGTTAACTGGTACCAGCAAAGTGGGGCACTGCAGCAAATTTACCTGAAAATGTGGAAGCGCCTTTGGAACTGGGTAACAGGCAGAGAGGTTGGAACAGTTTGGAGGGCTCAGAAGAAGATAGGAAAATGTGGGAAAGTTTGGAACTTCCTAAAGACTTCTTGAATGGCTTTGCCCAAAATGCTGATAGCGATATGGGCAATAAGGTCCAGGCTAAGGTGGTCTTACATGGAGATGAGGAACTTGTTGGGAACTGGAGCGAAGGTGATGCTTGTTATGCATTAGCAAAGTAACTGGTGGCATTTTGCCCCTGCTGTAGAGATTTGTAGAATTTTGAACTTGAGAAAGATCATTTAGGATATCTATTAGAAGAAATTTCTAAGCAGCAAAGCATTCAAGAGGTGACTTGGGTGTTGTTAAAGGCATTCAGTTTCATAAAGGAAGCAGAGCATAAAAGTTTGGAAAATTCGCAGCCTGACAATGTGATAGAAAAGAAAATCCCATTTTCTCAGGAGAAATTCAAGCCACCTATAGAAATTTGCATAAGTAACAAGGAGCCAAATGTTAATCCCCAAGACAACGGGGAAAATGTCTCCAGGGCACGTCAGAGGTATTCACAGTACCTCTCCCATCACAGGCCTGGAGGCCCAGGAGAAAATAGTTTTTGGTTTCGTGGCCTGGGCCCACAAAAGTCTAGGGACTTGGTGCCCTGTGTCCCAGCCACTCCAGCCATGTCTAAATGGGGCAAGATACAGCTCGGGCTGTTGCTTCAAAGGGTGGAAGCCTCAAGCTTTGGCAGCTTCCATGTGATGTTGAGCCTGCAGGTGCACAGAAGAATTGAGGTTTGGAAACCTCTGCCTAGATTTCAGAGGATGTATGGAAATGCATGGATGCCAGGCAAAAGTTTGCTGCAGGAGCAGGGCCCTCATGGAAAACCTCTACTAGGGCAGTGCAGAAGAGAAGTTTGAAGGTCAGAACCCCCATACAGAGTCCCTACCGGGGCACTGCCTAGTAGAGTTGTGAGGAGAGGGCCACCATCCTCCAGACCCAAGAATGAATAGATCGATCCATCAATAGCCTGCACAGTGCACTTGGAAAAGCCATAGACTATACCAGCCTGTAGAAGCAGCTGGGAGGGAGCTATACCCTGTGAAGCCACGGGGCAGAGCTGCCCAAGACCATGGGAACCCACCTCTTGCATCAGCGTGACCTGGATGTGAGACCTTGAGTCAAAGGAGATCATTCTGGAGCTTTAGAATTTGACTGCCCTGCTGGATTTTGAACTTGCATGGGCCCTGTAGCCCCTTTGTTTTGGCCAATTTCTCTCCTTTGGAATGCCTGTGTTTACCCAATAGCTGTACCCCCAATGTATCTAGGAAGTAACAAGCTTACTTTTGATTTTTCAGGTTCACATGTAGAGGTGACTTGCCTTGTCTCAGATGAGACTTGGACTGTGTACTTTTGGGTTAGTGCTGAAATGAGTTAAGACTTTGGGGGACTGTTGGGAAGGCATGATTGGTTTTGAAAAGTGAGGATATGGAATTTGGAGGGGCTAGGGGCAGAATGATGTGGTTTGGCTGTGTCCCCACCCAAATCTCATCTAGAATTGTGCTCCCATAATTCCCATGTGTTGTGGGAGAGACCCAGTGGGAGATTATTTGAATCATAAGGGCAGTTTACTTATGCTGTTCTCATGGTAGTGAGTAAGTTTCACAAGATCTGATGGGTTTATCAGGGGTTTCCACTTTTGCATCCTTCTTATTTTCTTTTGCCACTGCCATGTAAAAAGTTCCTTTAGCCTTCTGCCATGATAATCAAGCCTCCCCAGCCATGTGGAACTGTAAGTCCAATTAAGCCTGTTTTTCTTCCCAGTCTTGTGTATGTCTTTATCAGCAGCATAAAAATGGACTAAAACACAAGGCAAAAGGCAAACAAAAGAAAAAGGAAAATCCCAGAAGTTGAATTTCTTCTACCCAATTTAGGTATATGTGATTGGTACCCTTTGCTGACTGCAGGTTTTTGCTATGGAATCCAGATG
Organism: Cacajao melanocephalus; assembly: GCA_963573385.1. Taxonomy (NCBI): domain Eukaryota; kingdom Metazoa; phylum Chordata; class Mammalia; order Primates; family Pitheciidae; genus Cacajao; species Cacajao melanocephalus. Next base: position 18,900 of record CAUYLG010025737.1, read on the forward strand.
CTATCAAGGTAATAACAACTCTGAAGTAGCTTTCTTCTCCTGTTCTTATTACAATCCAAAATTTATTTTTACATAAATAAATTTTTGAAGTTGTAAAATATTCAATATAGTACTTATTTAACTTAAATATATCATAAATTTTGAGAAAAGTCTATAAATCTTTTCTGAGACAAAACTTATAGTAAAATCAACTATCAAACCCTCAATAAAATAATTGCAGAAGAGTATTTTCTTTACTAAATGTACTAATATCTACTCACGTTTCTCTAATGATTAAATAAACTACTGCTGAAATCCATTAAGATAAGCAAAGTATGTGCATTAGTAAGAAAGGAATAATACAGAATAATACACTAAAGCCTTGTCAGTCTATGAACTTAGATGTGTTGCCAAAGTCCAATTTCCTGGACTGACATAGTGTTTTATAGAATTAAAGGTAAGAAGAACTTGACTAGAAAATCTGGTGGTTTCTTAGGCCAGTTGTCCAATGTTAGCATTACCAAAGTTCCATTATAATTGAAAGTAGATAATTTATTGAATAATTTTTAAAATATAATATGCCTTCTCTTAATTCTGAACTGTCATGTTTTCATAGGGAATGACTTTGTACAAACTAAGGTCATCTCTGCTGCTGTGTCAAACAGACCTGGAAATAGAATGTACTCCTGTGTAAGCCATTGAGAGAGTCTCCAGGAAAACAAATGGGTAAGTGTTTCCACTCAATGTTCAGTTTTTCTCTGACTTGTTGATTTGGTATATTTTGAAGCATAAAAAGTAAAAAGATTTATTTAGACAAAGCCAAATTTCAGTCTTAGTAATCAATCACAAACTATCATCCTCTCACTGGTAAGTTAATTCCATGTAGAGATATGTCAGGAATATTTTTAGAGCTGGCCAGATTATACTTTAGATCACCAGAGTAAGTTACTATGAGTATTTTGGTGGGAATTATTTTAAATACTGTTAGACATATCCATTTTTAAAATAGACAAGAATTATCTGGTTTAACCTTTAGCTTGTTTTGAACTACAACTAGTAATAATAAGCCAAGTTGTCAGAACAGGAAGAATTTTTAAATTTGCTTAAATAAAAATAGTTTAAATGATGTGTACAATAATATGTGTACTTACAGACTAAAAGCACTTTTACTTACAAAAGTCATTTTGAGAAGTCAGTATTGTGACTCTAAATCAGTAGTTCCCAGACTTTTGGTCTTGTGATCCTTTCACACTCTTGAAAATGAAGAAAGACTGAGGAACTGTTCCAAACAGCAGGAGACCAGTCAAAAGTAATAACAGAATGTGATATGGGATTCTGAATCCATTCCTGGAACCAAAAACAAAAAAAAGACATTAATGGAAAAGCTTAGATGGAGTTTTTATTCTGTTAATGGCATTGTACTAATGCTGATTTCCTGATCTGATAAGTATACCATAGTTATGTAAGATGTTCACATTGTGAGATGCTGGAAGAAGGATATTTGAAAACTCTCTGTACTATTTTTACAACTTTTCTGTATGTCTAAAGAAGCTCACAATAAAAAGATTTTGTAAATTATTAAGAACAGCAAAAAGCTTTTTCTTTATAGAGGTATCAATATCAACAACATCAATATTCAAAATTTTAAACTGAGAAATGTTAAGGTATATATTTATTAATTCATTTTAAAGTAATAATTATCCAGTTAAATGTTAACATAAATAGCAATTTTGTAAAAAATAATTATATATTCTAAAATAAAAACATTTAATTAGACTAGTAGCATTATTTTATATTTTTGCAAATCTCTTTAACGTCTGGCTTAAAAGAAAACACTTGGTCTCTTGTATCTGTTTCTATCTTCAGTTTTTATAATATATAATATAGAGTGGTGTTGGGGTTTTTTTGGTTGAAGTAAATAAAAAATAAGATCCAGCCTGACAGAGGTATATAGTTGAAAAGGGAATAAGGATATCTTTTAGAATCTTTCTGGTAACCATGGATATTTTTCTTTGATACTACACCAAAACTCACGAAGTGATGCTTTCTTTAAGATGGAATCTGAAACCACAATAAAACTTCTTTTTCACTCTGTTACATAAAAATCTATTGGACTATTTTGCACTTTAAACATTTACCCACATGTGATTTTGTGCTATCATGTATGAGTCATTTGAAAAGTATTTCTTATGCAGATTTTCTAAATGTTAAGTTTCTAATTATAAGATATAGGTAAAAGCCCACAATTCTTAATATCATCACTAATCTCATCAGAAACATCTTTAAGTATTGATAGTTATGGTAGCAATAACCATCAAGTTATGCTAGTTTATGGTAGCAAATACAAGTCTTACAAAATTCTAGTTTTTCACTTGAGAGGTTGGGTTTTATTATGGACAACATATACTGTCAGTGTCTTCCCAACAAGCTCACTTTATTCATTTTTGAGGAAATACCTGTCAAATAACAGGACTGAAAAACCATAGTTTGTCAGTCACTCTTTCAAGTAAAAATAGTGTTCTGTGTAAACCCCAGCTAGTTCAGCTCACAACTCAAACAACTGCACAAATGCTTTCTTTGAGGCAGCGCTCATACTGCATTGTGCAGCAGAGTGGTTTATGCAGAATATATTTGGAAAGATGTGTACTTAAGGCCAGAATATATAAAAGTGATTATTTGTACTCCCTTTTCAAGGGCATGCTCAGAGCAAACTGACTTTATTTTTTTGTTCTGTAGTGAAGAAGACCACAGTGACTTCTGCCAACAATTGTGCCCACTGCCTACAGCTAAGGCACCACAGTTTAACCGACTGTGGCTTTGCACCACCAGGGCAAATGTCAAAACAGTGCAAAAGACAAATACATTCTTACTGTTATGAATAGTTTTGGCTTCACAGACTCCTAGGGACCCCCTCAAGCTTCCACAAAGCACACTTTGAGAGTCTCCACTCTAACAGAAATCCAGATCTCATCACAATAGCAAAATGTATTGTGCTACAAAATTATACTGGGCAATGTTTGCACAGAGATAGATGTGGAATATTTTCTACAGAAGAGAAACAGTTTTGAGAAACTCTGTGAGTGAAAGGATATCCTTCCTGAGTTTATATAACAGATTGATAGAACCCTGGGCTTTTGCAGAGCCATTCAGAATCAGAAGGCATATGGTAAAGCAGAATTCCATTTTCTTGAGTCGTGCAGCAATAGGAAAGGAGAGTGGCACAGTGAAAGACAAACTAGTGTATATAATCCTTACTTTGTAACCAATATAAAGACCATGGTCTCTCCTAAATTCTCTGTCTTGTTCACAATGTGACCTCCTCCCTGAAAGCAGGAATTGCTTTTTATTTTTTAATCCCTAGACCAAAAACAATGATTAGTATCTAGACAGGATTCAATAAGTGCTGAACAAATGAATAGGCAGAGTACAGTGGCTCCCATCTATAATCCCAGCAGGGATTTGGGAGGCCAACGTGGGAGGATTGCTTGAGATTTGGTGTTCAAGACCACCCGGGGCAACATAGTGAGACTGTTGCTAAAAAAAAAAAAAAAAGAAAAAAAGAAAAGAAAGAAAGAAAAAGAAAAAAATTAGTCAGGTGTGGTGGTACATACTTGTAGTTCCAGCTACTCTGGAGGCTGAGGCAGGAGGATCACTTGCACCCACGAGATTGAGGCTGCAGCAGCCTGGGTACAGAGTGAGACCCTAACTAAATAAATAAATAAAAATGACTGGACAAAAAAGCTAAAATGCCTGTAGTTATTAAACATTATTTGACTTCAGGATAGGAAACAAGGGAATTCATTATTAAACTGCAAAACAGGATAGAGATTTAAAAAGAGACAAGAGAACAAAGTACTAGTAGGAAAATTCAGGGTACTTGAGAATTCATATTTACTGTGATTCTCTTTTGCATTTCTTTCAATCTATCTGATATAACTTTTCTCATTTTCGTAAAGCAATTTTGCTAATGGATTTAGTAAAAATATATACATACACCTTAGAACAATAGGCACAGATGTATTTAGTACACACTCAAGTACTTAGTGCTCCTAGAAGTTAAAACCTGCAATCACCCAGATGGGAGAATTTCAGGTAGCAAAGTAGGGACAGGGTAGCACTATTGAGTCATAGAAGAAATTGAAGTCTGCATCCTGAGTTTGAGTCTCGCTCTGCCATTTGCAGACTGTATAAACTTGATTCATTATCCTCTCCATTCAGTCACCTCACAGGTAAAGTCAAATAACAGTCTGGGTTATGCGAGAGAGATCCAAGATGGCCGATTAACAACAGCTCAGGATTGTAGCTCCCAGTGAAAGCGCAGAGAGCGAGTGGACGCCGCACTTTCAGACGAATTTTTGTTGCCCACAGACTAGGAGATTCCCGGCGGAGGAGCCA
>CAUYLG010025739.1:0-54002 GCA_963573385.1 Cacajao melanocephalus
AACCAGCCTTGCATCCCAGGGATGAAGCTGACTTGATTGTGATGGATAAGTTTTTTGATGTGCTGTTTCAGTTTGCCAGTATTTTATTAAAGATTTTCACATCAATGTTCATCGTGGATACTGGCCTGAATTTTTTTTCTTTTGGTTATGTCTCTACCAGGTTTTGGTATCAGGATGATATTGGTCTCATAAAATGCGTTAGGGATGATTTCCTCTTTTTGTATTGTTTGGCGTAGTTTCTGAAGGAATGGTACTAGCTCCTCTTTGTACCTCTAGTAGAATTCAGCTGTGAACCCATCTGGTCTTTAAAGGTGAAATGTGTTTCTTGCAGGCAACAGATGAATGTGTCTCCTTTCTTTCTTTCTTTCTTTTTTTCTTTTTATTTATTCATCCTGTCTATGTCTTTTGATTGGAAAGTTTAGTTTATTTACAATTAATATTATTATTGATAAGTAAAGACTTCCTTCTGCAATTTTGTTGTTTCCTGGTTGTTTTGTGATCATATCTTCCTTCTTTCTTTTATTCTTGTCTTTCTCTAGTGAAAATGATTTTCTCTAGTGATATAATTTAGTTTCTTGCTTTCCTTTTTGTGTATCCATTGTATATATCTTGGTTTGAGGTTACCATGAGGGTTGTCAATACTATTTTATATCCCATTATTTTAACCTGATAAGATCTAAACATTATTTGCATAAACAAACAACAAGCAAAAGACAACTAATAAACACTCACCTTGACCTTGTTCTCCCACTTTTTAATTTTTTGTTGTTTCTTTTTATATCTTATTTTGCTGTGTCTCAAAAGTTGAGACAGTTTCCAAATCTTTGTTTCTTTAGGGTTAGTTTCTGAAGTTTTCCTTTGTTTATTTGATTGGGCCATGTTTTCTTGGTTTTGTCTTGTTTTCCTTTTTGGTGTGCCTTGTAATCTTTTGCTGAGATATGAAAATTAAAAAAAAAACAAGACTGGTATTTCTTCCAGTTCTTGTGTACTAGTTTTTGCAGGTAAATACCTTCACCAATCAGTCCAGCTGGAGATTCTAGGATCTTTTAAATCATTTCTGATAATTTGCTTTCCATAGTCTCTCCCTGGAGAATTTTAGTTCTAATATATTACTTGACTCTATTTTCAATGGCTTCCAGATTCTGGCACTTGTTCTGTCATTGTTTCTAGACAGATGAGAAAGAAGTCAGTCCTTCTGGTAGCCCTAAGACAAGCCCGAACATTGGATACACATTCTACTCTTTTGTTTCCATCTAAACATGGGAGTCCCAGTATGCAAGGTTTTCTTCTGATTGTTCTGCACTCTACCATAAAGGGAAGGGGTTGGGGCACAAATGTATGTGACCATTTTTTTTTACCCCTTTCACTGGAAACTCTTTCCTGTTTTACAATGGCCTGGATGTTGTACCTTCTCACACGGTCTCTAGAGTTCTCACAGAGGTATTCTGGTCCATATATTGTTGTTAACTTACTGTCTCTGAGAAAAAAGAACTTGTAATTTCCTAATCTGCCATCATATGGCAATCTAGACTTGGCACACTTTTTTTTCCTCTGGCAGAAGCTCAAAAGAGCAATTGCAATCAGGTATACATTTTGCATGCCTTTGGTCATATCTACCCTTATACCATCCTATTAGTCAAGGCAAGTTACATTACAAGTCAGGCAAGGACATTTCAAGTCAGATAAGGAAAATTGTTTCCATTAGATTGGTTCAGGGATGGAATTCATCAGTAAAGGAAAGACATTTTATGTCAGTTTTCAAAGTCTGACCTCTTGTTGATGAATATTATTTTCCCTCCAACAGTTAAAATATGCACATTTTCCTTTCTATCACAGCATTATGCTCAAAGTCCAGGATCTTGTGATCTATACCAAGCCTAGAAATGATTTTTATCTAGAAACTTATGAAGTAAAAGCTATTAGTTAACTTTATATTTTTTCCATCCCCCTTTAACACACAACACACCAATGGTGCAATTAGGAAAAGATAACTAAAATAAACAAATCCTATTTGGAAAAGGAGTGACTGAGAAGCACATACTTGTTTGCAGCAGTTTTGAAATACTGCCGGGCAAATGTCATTGCCAAGTATTGTTATCATACATCCTGTGGGTGGAGGATATTTTATAATTAGAATCTGATTCTGTTGGCTGGGAATGACTCCCTGGTCTCCTGTTTTCCTCCAGTTTTTGGCTTTATCTAATGGGACAAACTTTCTTTCTGTCACCCTCTTTGAGAAACTTCTGCAGAAGGCATTAGAAAATGTACATTTGTTTTTGATTACTGAACAGAATTTTCAGCCTGCTTTCTGTCTGTAAACTATATAAGTACAAGAATAAATTTTACATTTGGAATAATTTCAGTGACTTTGAATTCTGAATATTAATGCATATAGACATAAAACTCTATCAACATCTTTGTGGGTTTCTATGTATGTGATTCTAGTGTTCACACCCTGAGACAAAAGACGTACCTGTAATAGTTCTTGTAGCATACCTCTCTTTCTGTATTTAATATATCATATCTTGAGCACATCAGGCTGCCTTGGAGCATACACTTGAAATTCCTAAAAGACCTTTCTTCTATCTAAGAAGAACCTTAATTTTTTTTAAAGTTCCTAATAAAATGTTTTAAAGCTAGGCCCTTAATTTAGTCTTTTCTCTGGGACCATGTTTTACTGTGGATACACTAAATTTTGACTATACTCCCATAGTGAATCTTAATTTGAGAGTGTGTTACTTAGCTGAAGAATTCAGGAATAAGAACCAATTTTATTTTAATTCTCTGTACTGTAAATTCTGCTTTAAAACTACCCTGGTTAATTAAATTTTAAAAATTTTTCTGAGCTTACCTACTTTTTCCTGTATTTACTTGTTTTCTAATTCCAAAGCCACTCATATATGTGAGGACTTTAATATAACAACACTTCATTTCTCTCTGCCAAATTTAGTAATGATTGACTATTGATGCATAACAAAATACTCCCAGGTTCAGCTGGACGTTAGTTGATCTAGGATAGAATCAGCAAAAAGGCATATGTTTTATATTTCTCTCTTTTTTTTATAATAACAACTAGACCCTGCATGTTTTCCTTAGGGTGGTGGCAGAGTTTCAAGAAAGCAAGATCAATAGTGAAGGTTTTTAAAGGTATTTTGCCACTTCCTACCTCATATATTCTACTGAAAAAAGTAAACCATATAACCAATCCCAAAGATCAAGGGTAGAGAGGTACCCTCTGCTCACAGAGGTGGAGGCAAAGTCAAAATAAATATTTCTGAATAGTTATCTTATCCGAAACCAGCTAGTACTTTATTGGTACCTACACTTTTTAATGAAAATTTTACTTATTTCTGTGTCTTCAGCAAATATACACACATACACACACACAAACCTGTAACTACTTCATGTACAAATTTTAAAAAGTGGTTCTTTCTTGTGGGTGGCTATGGTGGATATGTTTCTAATGTGCAAGATTCCACAAATAATGTGAGTGCAAAATTTTAGAATCTCTTAACTTCCTACTGATACATACTCATAGATTGAGTAAGTTGCACCACCCAGGGTAATAGTCCCCCTTACCTGGAGGAAATTTGTCCCAAGATCCTAGTGGATACCTAAAATCATGGATAGTGCCAAATCACATGTATAATATATTATGTTTTTTTCCGATACATACATACCTATGATAAAATTTATAAATTTGACCCAGCAAAAGGTTAAAAACAATAACTAATAATAAAATACAGAAATTATAACAATATGCCAACATCACTACTATTGTGCTTTGGAGTCATTACTAAGTAAAATAAGAGTTACTTAATCATAATCATTGTGACACCACAACAGTCAATCTGATAATCAAGAGGACCACTGAGTAACTAATGGGAAGATAGTATAGACAACGAGGATATCCTGGACAAAGAGCTAATCACAGCCTGGTGGAACAGAGGTGTGATGTGAGATTTCATCACATTACTGAGAAGGGCACACAATTTAAAACTCATGAGTTGTTTATTTTTGGAATTTTCTGTTTAATATTTTCAGACCGTGGTTGACAGATGAGAATTAAAACTGGGCAAAATGAAACCATAGCTAAGGGAAAACTACTGTGTAGATACCTTTTTTAATTTAAAAAATTTATGTTATTAGCTTTTAAATAAATTTATTGTAGATTTAAGGTAAGGTATAAAACATGATGTTATGGGAGAAAGATAGATAGATAGATAGATTACTATATGTAACAAATTAACCTATCTATCATTTCAAACACCAGAGAAAATGAAATAAAATATAGATATCTTACAGGCACACTATCTAACAACAGAATTAGAAGTGTATTCTTAACAGCTCATCACTTCCTAGAGTTAAGATATGTGGTATGTAAATTCATGTACCCTCTTCCTGAAAGCACATTTAGTGTGTGTGTGCCTGAATCACCAATAACACATTCAAAATAGGATCTTTTACACTGAAAGAACATTATGCTTCGTTACTATGGAAACTATCTGCTCTTCCTGAAAAGATTTCATAATCCTGGTTTCTCTTTTTCTCTCTGCATGTTTTACCCCTCAAGTTCCTTAGCTACCACTTTGTGTCTGCCTTTGCTCTGACTTTGATTGAGTGGAGTTTTATGACCTTCATACTCCTAGTATAATCATTTCTTTGATCTAAATTTTAATTTTTTATCCAAGAAACAGAAGTTTAAGTAATAAGGTGTCATTTCACTTCTATTATCTCTTTAATTTTTAGATGGCAAGTTGTCACAATATAAATAAATCTTACAGAGGAATAAATATTTAAGTAAATAGAATAATTTCAAGTCATCTTGCATATTATGTGATCATTTATCATTTTAATTTAGAGCTATGAGGGAGCTTAATCAGAGCCCTAAGCTCAGTCAACAAGGCTGCTGAAATCTGTGATTTTCCCTAAGGATTCAGTGAGTGATATAAATACTGCCGTAAGTTGTGCCAATGAAGTTCTCAAAGGATTCAAGGCATTCCAAGTCTTAAAACCTGAGAATGCTTTAGTTGAGTGTTTCATCTGTAAAAACACAGCTAACTTGGGAGTAACATGACAGCTATATGTCCATCAAGATTTTTAGAAAGAACATGAATCTATTGCCTTCCTATCTTATACAGTATTACTGATCTTTTTGAAATATGTGATTATACTCTGAATTTCAAGTTCCTTTTCCGTTAGAAATTAATCAATGATATACAAATAGTGGGAAGCTGATAAAGGTAAGGTAGTGAGTGTCAATAATTCACATTTAAATAGAGTCTTGTTATCCCTTTTAAGTATTTATACAAATACTTTTTTCATATATTGAATTGTTTGGAACACTACAGACCGACTTTGGTACTTTTGATGATAATTTTATGTGTCACTATAACTAGCCTATGGTGCTAAGTTGTTTGGCCAAATAGCAGTCTAGATGTTTCTGTGAAGATATTTTGTAGAGTGATTAACATTTATAATTACTGTACTTTAAGTAAAAGAGATTGTTCTAAGTAATGTGAGTGAGCATTATCGAAGCAAGACTCACAAGCAAAACCTTAGGTTTCCAGTATAGGAAATTCTGTCTCAAAACTGTAACATAGCAATCCTGCCTGACTTTCTAATTTGCTGGTCATCCTTGTAGATTTCAGACTTATCAGTCCTCACAATGTTGTTTGTTAATTCCTTAAAATAAATCTCTTTCCATATGTATGTGTATCCCATTGGTTCAGTTTTTGGGAGAACTGATAAAGGAAAATCATTCTGACACTTACTAAGTGATAATAAAGATGTTATTCAAGACTATTGCAATAGAGGTATTAAAATATGGGAGAGATTTTTCGCTCACCTCTGCATACAACAAGCATAAGTGTAGATTTAAAGCCAAGGATCAGGAGGTGGGAGTGAGTGGGTAGAAATTACTAATAAAATACATGAAAAGTAGGGGGAATTCTTGCTAAGCCTACTTAACAGGATTCTTGCTGAATGCAATCCAGGATGATAAGAAATCAAGGGTTGAGGATGATGGATTTGATCAAGTATCAAGGGTGATCAGATATCAAGAGTGAGAAGATTCTCCTCACATTGACTTAACAGGATTCTTGTTAAAATTGGACTAGGCAGGACAGACACAGAAGGCCAAGGTCAAAGTCAAGTCCAAAAAAGAACTCACAGGAACCTAAATAAAGTTTGGTCATGAAAAGGACTTTGTCAGAACCTTGCCTTTTAGTGATTGCTCCTCCCAAAATATATTCTGCTATGCATTTAAAAAGCATTGACACATTTCAGTCACATTTTCTGGAGAAGCATGAAACATGACATAAAATATAAATCTTAACCATTTTTTTTAAAAGACACAATCTTGCTGTGTTGCCCAGGCTGGACTCAAACTTCTGGATTCAAGTGATCCTTTTGCCTCAGCCTCCCACAGAGCTGGGATTAGAGATGTGAGCCAATGTGCCTGGAAATATAAATATTATTTTAACAGTTTGTATGTATGCACTAAGGTTTGAGAATACCAACTTTTCTTTAAATAATTGGCTAAACATAGAAACATGTTAGCATTCATGGAAATAAACACTTGCCAAAAATGAATAGAAATTTAGTATCTATGAGGGTAAATCTAAGATAATTGCATTTATTTTAAAGCAGAGTGTATTTTAAATATATTGACTGAGTTGTCAACTTACTGTGTGGAATAGTAAACTGGGTTCTTCTTATATCAAACGATAGAATTCTATCTTAAGTTTTTTTTAAATGACAGTAGCTTGCTTACTGCTACATAAAATGTAATCTCAGCTACACCCATTATTTTGAATTTCCTAGAACTGGAACTGAAAATAAAAGCAGATAAAATTTTATTAGCAAATACACAAAAATGTATTCACTTATAATTATAGGCACATAATTCTAAAAACTGGTTTAATTTATGTAAAGACCAAGTCAGTAAATGTTGCAGCTGTAAATACTCATTTTTGCACTACTATCTAAAACAATGAACAATTTCTACTATCCAGATGAAGTAATAATACTGTCAAGGGATTCTATGTAAATGAGTCTCATAGGCATTATAAGAGCATATAATAAAAATGACTTTCTCACCTGGTAAATGACTTTCTAAAAGGCCAGTGGTGGCACAAAATTCAATTACTGCAAATCTGTGAATTTTTTTTCTCTCTCCTAGTTAGTATGTCATTTTTGTTTCCTTCATAATGGAAATTGTTTGTAAAGTAGTAATGAAAAAAATTATAGATAGCTGATATAAATAAGTGAGATAGAATATATCTTATTTTATTGCAAATTTGTCACTATTCTTTGAAGTGATAGAGGTTATTTTTAAGACAATAAATGACCAAAAAGCTTCATGTGTGTTTATAATGTTACATTTTAAAAGACTACAAGAAAAGATAAGCTTTCTGTCAGTCTGATACATTTCTATGCAGTATCCCAAAATTTTACTAAAAAATAACAAGTCTTTGTAAGAGATATGAGATAAAGTCACTGTCTGCAGAATTTAAGGCATAAAACAGATTACTGTGAAAAAATCCATTAAAAAATAAACCTAAAAATTCATTCATTTTTATACTACAAAAAAAGTGAATGCATTTAACATGTTAAATGCATTTTAGCGTGCTTTGTATTTTATCAGAAAAATCCAGATTGGCTATAAAATGTCTAGTTTGACTACAAATGTGAGTCATGAATAGTCACTCAAAAGAATGTTTTATTCATTAGATTTAGAAAACAGTTCAGGACTAATACTTAAAGTATCTGGCGAAGAACTGTAAGGTATACCCTATGAATAATGAAAAACTATTAATAGTATTTGAATTGGGTTGAGAATAGAGTGACTACAAGACCAGTCATTTAGATAATTAGAAATACTGCAAAACACTCCTTTGGTCTTTTCTGAAATTGCCTGTATGAGTTTCCTACTGTTGCCATACAAATTACAAAATCTCATTAACTTAAAATAGCATCCATTTATAATATAATCTCACAGTTCTGTAGCTCTGAAATCTGAAAAAGATCTTACCAGACCAAGATTATCACAGGGTTGAATTCTTACTGGAGGTTCTGAGAAAGAGCAACTTTTTTAGGTTGTTAAATTTAGTACTTTACATTTATAAGACTGTGTTCCCGGTTTCCTCACTTCTGTCAATCAGAAACCGCATTCACCACAAGAAGCTTCTTCCGGGTCTATGCATATGGGCCCTGCATTACAGAGCCCCATGAAATCCTTCTCATGCATGGAATCTTCCTGACTTTTCATTCTACAGCAAACATTTCCAAAGAAAGTCTAATTGACTTGAAGACCAAGGAAATTTTGCTCCGTGAATTTGACATGAAGAGTACATGGATATAAAGCCACTCAACTGGGTAAGTTAAATGTGTATGAAACACAGATATTGTTGTAATGGGTATTTTAAAGCATCTTACCCATATACTGAACCTGATCTCAATGCTTTTTAGTAGAAAAAGGCAGAAAAGTTAATTATTATACATATGAATGGAATAATTAGCAAGATTGAACCCCATATACGGAATCTGTACCTACAAAAAGAAAATACATAGAATTGGAAGAATAGAGAAGTGTTTAAGTGCTGAATTTTTTTCTAAGAAATAGTAGAGACTCGTCTCTAGTCAAGTAATTCTATTTTAAGGGTATATTCTTTGAATAATATTGTCAAGAAACAATGACATCACTGATGAGTATTTACTTTTCAAAAAATGTCAAGATCTCTATATATTCTATTGTTTGCCTTTATTAGCACTTCCACCATATATTGGGGTAAATTCTCTACTATCTTCCACCAGAATTTACCATTTTTTTATTTTAAATTAAACCTTAAATGAGATAAATAACTAAAACGACATAAACAAAGAAGTATTTTGTGTCAGAAATTATGATCATTTTTGGCTAGAAATGTGATCAAAGCAGTAGAGAATACAAAGTGGACTTTTTATTTTGAGGTTTGTCTTTTGTTTTCAGAAAGTTGGTTTAAGAAGACAACTTCTTTCCAAGATATGATGAATAAATGTTATTACTTCCTAGAAGAGTGTAGAGGGTGTTTCAGATGCTAACGCATTTTAGGGTCCTCAAACTTACTGATGCAGATGTGGCAAAGAGAGTTTTATGCAATAGATGTACCTGTATGATAGAGATACATTTAAAGTATAATACATATTAAGGTCTCTAAAGTCACAAAGTTTTAAAAACTGACAATTAGAAATTTATCAAGATGTTTCTACTGAAAAGGCATAATGCTAATGTGACTTTAATGAGGCAAGTTTGCTTTATTTTTATTTCCTTAGTTAAGTGTCTATAATGGATCAAAATGAGATTAAACAAAATTATCTTTACTATTTATCATTATGATAAATTGTTTTATGAACATCCTCAAAAAATATGCAATCATCTATAACAAACGTAGACAATTGACTTTCACTTCAAATATAGATTATTTTTTTCCAACAAAATGGAAATAACATTGAATTTTCAAGGTATCCTTGTTTCATTTCATAATATGATTATCATCATGAATCCTAAAATAAACCTTACTTTACAATGATGATTGATCACCTGAAAGGCTGAAGAGTTGATTTCAGGGAAAAAAGAAATAAAATTACAATCATTTATATATTTTTAAAATTATATTTAGGAAATAATATCCATTTAGTGATATATAGAATTGGTATCAATCATTTTGACACTATATCACAAGATAAAGAAAGTAAGAACCCTCCATAATTCATTCTATGAATCTAGCAGCACCCTAATACCAAAACTGGGAAAGAACATAACCAAACACTACAGACCGATATCCATGATGAGCATAGATGCTAAAATCCTTAACAAAATACTAGCTAACTGAATTCAACAACATATCTAAAAGATAATATATTATGATTAAGTGGATTTCATACCAGGGACGCAGGGATGGATTAACATGTGCAAGTCAATAAATGTGATGCACCACATAAACAGAAATAAAAACAAAAATCACATGATTATTTCAACAGATGCAGAAAAAGCATTCAACAAAATCCAGGATCACTTTGCAATTAAAACTGTCAACAAAATCAGCATGCAAGGATTACACCTCAATGTAATAAAAGCCATCTATGACAAACCTACAGCCAACATAATCCTGAATAGGGAAAACTTGAAAGCATTCTCTCTGAGAATTGAAACAAGACAAGGATACCCACTCTCACCACTCTCTTTCAACATGGTACTAAAAGTCCTAGTCAGAGCAATCAGACAAGAGAAAGAAATAAAGAGCATCTAAATTGGTAAAAAGACAGTTAAACTGTCACTGTTTGTTGATAATATGATCATTTACCTTGAAAATCCGAAAAACTCCTCCAGAAAGCTCCTAAAACTGATAAAATAATTCAACAGAGTTTCCAGATACAAAATTGATGTACACAAATCAGTAGCTCCTTTTATATACATCAAAAGCAACCAAGTAGAGAATCAAATCAATAACACAACTCCTTTTACAATAGCTGAAGAAAAAAAGAAAATACTTAGGTGTATACCTAACAAAGGAGGAAAAGAAAATACTTAGATGTATACCTAACAAAGGAGGAAAAAGACCTCTGCAAGAAAAACTATAAAGCACTGATGAAAGAAATTATAGACAGCACAAACGAATGGAAACACATCCCATATTCATGGATGAGTAGAAACAATATTGTGAAAATGACCATACTGCCAAAAGCAATCTACAAAATCAACTCAATCCCCATCAAAATACCAAAATAATTGTCTAGAAGCATTTTTTGAATGTTATTTTCTAGAGGTTTTATTGTTTCAGGTCTTGTATTTAAGTCTTTGGTCCATCTTGAGTTGTAATACTACTCAGAAATAAAAAGGAATAAAATATATGTGTTCCTATTGCTGTATATTCACCCAAAAGTTAGTAATACAAAACTTGCCAACTTTCTGCCAATATGATCTGTGTAAAGTCATAATGCACTGCGGTTGTTTATGTATTTTCACAATTACTAATTAATTTGAACATCTTTTCACATGGCTATTGACAACTGTCTTTTATATGATATAGTGCATGCTTTTTGTCTGTTGGTTTTGTGTTGATTTATAAGACAACTTAAAACATTTTAGACATCTGTTTTCATATTTTTTATGTTCTGATTATTCCATGGGTAATCCACATTAATCTCAGGAACTCATGTATTTACTTTTTGGCTTTTTGCTGTTGTTCTCACTCTTTCTATTTTAACTCTTTTTTTTTGCTTTTGGATATCCCTATTTGTTTTCTCTTTGTTTCTATCTAGCCAACAGGCTATAAGCACTTTAGGGAGCTTTGCTTCCTAGAATTTAGCATTAGTGACTTACACAGAATATACTAAATTTATGCTAAAAAATGAAAAAGTAGATGTCAAGTAATAATTCTATAAGAAGTAGCACAAATTGTGAATTAAAACTAAAAAATAGTCTGTAAAGATGCTTAAGAGCTTAATGGCCTAGGACACATGATAGCAGAATGGAGATATTCTGCTCTGAGAGAAGAAGACAAGCAAAGGAGACTGGAAACTGTAAAGGCAAATTTCAAACAACTCACAGCTTTGCCTTTGGCTAAACCTGGGGCTGAGACTGTTAGGTTTAGCAGAAAAAGATAGCAAGTACTAAAATTTTGAAATACAATTTACTAAAAGCCTAGATTGTTGTAGATTATTGTGTTTTTTAAATATATAATATATTTACCATGTTAATTACCTGCCTATTTCTTAAAATGATAATACAAGCCTTTACTTTTCATTTTGATGCTTTCAAAATGTATCAGACTCATGGTTCATAGGTGATGCTTTCTAATGATATATGCGTAGTAGATAGTCTTGAACCTTAAAAGTAAGAATTTCTCAGGAAAAAAAATATGATTAAACTAGATTCAGCCTAAAACAAAATTATATTTATAATGTATTGATAGTTGTGGTTGGTTCAATCACTGCAAAGGAATTATGTTAAAAAAGCAGTTTCTGTCATTTTAATAAAACTTAACTGGCATGCAGTAAATGACAAGCAGTGATACGATTTTACTTCTCTATATCCTAAAAACCTAGGAACCAGTGAACTGTTCTAAATATAAACATTTTTTTTAATCGTGGGACAATATTGAGGAACATCAAGGTTACAAAATTCTAACTGCAATAAAACATTAAATTTCACTCTTAATTGGTGATCTAATGTCATTTAAAATATTTTCATGTCAAGGAATAAATGCATGTAGTAAATTAACAAAAAAAATTTTAAATATCTCTAGGAGGATTAAAATAATAAACCAATTTCATTCATCAATATTCTTTCCACTTAAAAAAACTGAATAAACACTTAGTGAATTATAAAAAATCTACAGCTTTTTCTGCAATTAGAAAAATATCATCGTCAGTGTTACTAATCAGTTCATTTCAGGTTTAGATACTTAATATCTTAAGTACAGGTGTGCATATATACTGTGAAGTAGATGGTTAATATTTACTAAATTTGAAAACCATATACAAACATTTTAAAACATAAAAAGTATGTAGAGAAGCAATATAGAATTTAGTACAAGACAAATTAACATTTAACTGTATTTAGTACCTATACCACTAAGACCTTGAACAATTATTTTATCTAAATTTTAGTTTTCTCGCCAGTATTCAGTGGAGAAAAATTATACTTCTTTCAATTAGGTGAAGATAAAGTGAAATTGCAAATGTTAAATAAAATCAACTAAGAAATCACATGTCAAATTGTTTTCTGTAAAATGAAGACTCCATGTGGTGTTATGGTGTTACATAAAGCATTAAAAAATTGTATTGAAAATAGTTTTATAGTTTTTCTTGCAGAATATTTTCCCAAGAAAACTGCAGATAGGATCTTGGCTTACAGGAGTTTAAAACTCTTTTCATGTTACCTCAATTAATAAGTGGAGTTTTGCTTATGCTTTTAAAGAAAAATCTTGAATTCAAATGAATTTTCTTTTATCTATTATCCAGTTACTAATCAAGTCTATGTGAGATCATATTTTAGACACAGACTATACATATGGTTGAACAACCAATACATTTGAAATTCAGATAAACAATACATGTTTTAGTATAAGTGTAACCCATTAAATATTTAGGAGACACTTATATTAAAAATTATTCCTTGCTTATTTGAAATTCTGATATTGTTATGTTTTATGTATGTATATTTGCTGAATCTGGCAAACCTAACTATAAAAGTTTCAGATTTTAGAAACAATGAATACAAGTTAGTATTTCAGAATAGCTATAATATTGTAGGTAGTAATGTACTCTGATTGTCAATTTCTCTTTCTCCACCCACTATTAATTGAAAACTTTAAATTATCTAAGTTTTGTTTATTTACTGAAATTAGTACGATAATTCAAAAATTATCCATAAATACATATTTCTAGATTGAATTTAGAAATCAAACATCTGTAAAACATATAAAATATTCATTTGAAACATCAGATATGTGATTTACTATTATATAATTATCTTATTTTGGAATCACTATGAAGTTAATCATAAATATGTTACAACAACCCACTAATATTATGTTTGGGGGGTTTTCAACCAAGACTATTTATGTAACTATAAAAAAATTTGAACTTTTGTGTATTTTTGTATTGTTATTAAAGACAAATATAATTATTTACCATGATGACAAAGTGGTCTTCCAAATTAGATTTTTAAAAAATACTTATAAAATGCTGTAGAGGATAATATTCCACTTTGAAGTTCAATAGTGTGATTGCCAAAGCCCTTGAATATAATTTTACATTATCTAAATCCATATTGGAATAAATACTAGCCTATAACGATTTTTACCAGTGTTAAAAGAAATTTAAGAAGACAACAATGGAAAAAGTGACCACTTTTTATCATGGACTATAAGACTTAATATTATTAAGGTGGCAATAATCTACAGATGAATGTATAGATTCAATCAACAAGCTCAATCAACACCACAGCTGCATTTTTTTTTTTGCAGAAATTTTCTAGCTAATTTAAAAATTAATATGAAAATACAAGGAACTCAAATTTGGAACTAATATTCCAAAATGATTTTGGAATATTAGAATAAAGTTGGAGGATTCACATTTTGTTATTTCAAACCTTATTGCAGAGCTACAGTAATCAAGGCAGTGATATTCTGGCTTTAGAATGGGCATATAGAACAATGAAATTGAATGGAGGCATCACACTACCTGACTTCAAACTATACTACAAGTGTAAACTAGCCGAAACAGCGTGGTACTGGTACCAAAACAGATATATGATTCAATGGAAACAGAATAGAGGCCTCAGAAATAACACCACACATCTATACTCATCTGATGTTCAACAAAACTGACAAAAACAATCAACGGGGAAAGGATTCCCTATTTAATTAATGGTGCGGGGGAAACTGGCTAGCCATATGCAGAGAACAGAAACGTACCTAGTATCTCACACAAAATACAACTTAAAATGGGTCCTAGATTCAACATATATGATATATAAAACTATAAAACTCTTAGAAGAAAGAATAGAAGTAAACATTTAAGATGTTGCATTAGGTGATGTTTTCTTAGATATGACCCCAAAAGCAAAAGAAACAGAAGTAAAAACATGGATAAAGTGAACTTCATCAAGTTAAGAAACCTTTGTGGTTTAAAGGATAACACCAAGAAAATGAAAAGACAACTCACAAAATGGAAAACAATATTTGCTAATTATATATTTGATAAGTGATTTTTATCCAGACAATATAAAATGTTTTACAACTGAACTTTAAAAAGTTAGGCATTTGAATAGAAATTTCCTGATAAAAGTACACCAATAAGCACATAAAAGATTTTCAACGTCATTCGTCATTATAGAAATGTGAATTAGAGCCACAGTGAGACAAAATTCAAATGCATTAGGATTGCTACAATCAAAAAGTCAAAAAGTCAAACAATAACATGTATTACCAAGAATAGGGATAAATTATCATCCTTGCAAATAGTTGGTGAGAAAGTAAAATGTTGCAGCCATTTTGAAAAAGAATGTAACAGTTTCTCAAAACATTATACACAGAATTAACATATAATCCAAAAGGGGTGCTCATATATTTATATGTGTGTGTATGTGTGTGTATATGTGTGTGCATATGTGTGTGCATATATATGTATACATATATATGTATACTGATATGTATATACGTATACATATATACACACACATATGTGTGTATATATAATCACAAAACAAATACCCATACAAGAACTTGTGCACAAATGTTCATAATATTATTATTGTTATCTGCTATCTAAGAAGTGTAAAAATTTCAAATTTTTGTGGACCAAATAGATAAATAAAATGTGATTATCTATATGATGAAATATTACTCAGCTGGAGAAGAGATGCAATAACACGTGCTATGACATGAATTAACCTTGAAAACATTTATGCTAAGTTAATAAAGCCAAACACAAAAAGTCATATATAGTATGATTTCATTGATATCAATCGAGAGTGTGTAAATCAATAAAGACAATAACAGATTTAGGGATTGGAGAAGTGGAGAAAGTGGAGTGGCTGCCAATGAGAAGGGGGTTTGATTTGGAGGTGACAAAAATGGTCTAAAAGTAGATACTGTTAATTGATTAACTTCTTTGTTAATATACTAAAAAAATCACTGGGTTGTACCTTTTAAAGAGGTGTGTTTCGTAAACATAAATTTTATTTCAATAAAAAAATAGAAAAAATGGCTCCAAAAACTACAGTTAAGTTAGCTGATGGAATAATTAGAATGTTAAGAGATGCTGGCTGCTATTATCTATATGTTTGTGTCCCTCCAAATTTCATATCTTATAATCCTAACCCTCAAATGATAATATCAGGAGGTGGGCCATTTGGGAGGTGATTAGGTCCTGTGGAATCAGAACCCCTATAAAATACACCTGAGCTGACACAGTTTGGATGTGTGTTCCTACCTAAATCTGATACTGAAATGTAATCCCCAACATTGGAAGTGGGGTCGTGGTGGGAGGTGATTGGATCATGGAGGCAGGTTTCTTGTGAGTGGTTTAGCACCATCCTCCTTAATACTGTCCTCATGATAGTGAGTGAGTTGTTGTGAGAGCTGATCATTTAAAAGTTTGCAGCACCTCCCTCTTTGCTCTCTTGCTCCTTCTTTTACCACATGAAGTGCCTGCCTCAGCTTCACCTTCCACCATGAGTAAAAGCTCCCTGAGACCTCCCCAGTAACAGATGCTACCATGCTTCCTGTACCACCTGCAGAACCATGAGCCAATTAACCCTTTTCTCTTTATAAATTACTCAATTTCAGGCATTTCTTTAAGGCAAGGCAAGAACAGCCTAATACAGGAACTCATTGGCCCCTTCTATCAAAGATAGAAGACACTGTGAACCAGAGTGTGCCCTCCCTGGACACCAAATCTGTCAGTGCCTTAATTTTGGACTTGCTAGCTTTCAGAACTGTGATAAATAAATTTCTGTTGTTTATAAGCCACTTGATTTTTGGTATTTTGTTACAGCAGCCTGAAGAGAATGTGACACTTACCTACCTTACAGTTAACATAGGTAGGAAGAAAACCACCTGAGAATTTGAAAGTCAACACACTTATTAAATTCTTGTACAATCAGAGACTGGGTCAAACTAAACTATGCTGCATACCTAGGCTTATGCAATGAAGCTGTCTCCAGGTCATCTTACCATGTTGACTGTCATTGTTTTGTTTTATTTTGTTTTGTCTTCACAGCACTTTGGATTTGTACTTTAACTATTTGTCTCCTACATGGATGTTTGCACCCTAGAGGAGCAAAATATAATAAAAAATAGATAAATTTAGAACATAACTTTATATATTTTAATTAAATTTAAAATTAAGGTTTAATGATATTTAACATGTAGTTAGCACTAACACCTTTCTTATGTCTATGTCTGAGAAAACTTTCAGGTACTATGAGAGATAAGTGATAGTTCTACAAAGATAAGGAAATTGCAGTTACACTCCCAGTTTTATTTTGCTTTCAGAGCTCTCTAACACACTCTAATATATATGTAGACGTTGAGTAGAGTCATGGATTATATTGTCTACTTTTTAACTAATTATTATCAAGTAGAAAGTAGCATAGAAATATCTAAGCAAAAACATGGATTAAAAAATATTAACAATGCAAGCACAAAAAAAAAAATACAATGAAAAAGGCAAACCAGAAAGAATTCTTGGTTAACCAAGATTACAAATTATAAATGAAGAAAATACAAAAAAAAAAAAAAACTTGCCACTGATCATCAATATAAATGTGACATCTTGACAGGAGAGATTGGAAATTATTTTTCAAAAATATCCCTCGTAGTTTGAATATTATATTTTGGAAATATTTTGAAAATCCTCATTATTATATGTTAGCAAAGGCCAAGGAAATATAAGGAGGTCATCATTTCAGAATATTTAAAATTAAAAATTTGAAAGACATAAAAATATTTTCTAATCTTTAAAAAATTTCAATTAAATGGATTCTCTTTTAGTTTCAAATTATTTTTAATTATAAACAACAAAAATAGAAAAGTGGGACCTAATTATAAAGCGCTTCTGCACAGAAAAGAAACTATCAACAGAGAAAAGAGACAATCTAGAGAATGAGAGAAGATATTTGTAAACTATGCATCCAACAAAGCCTTAATATCCAAAATGTATAGGAAACTTGAATCCATAAGCAAAAAACAAAACCCTATTAAAAAATGGGCAAAGGGCATGAATAGATACTTAAAAGAAGACACAAAAGTGGCCAAGAAACATATGAAAAAATGATCAGCATCATCAATCACCAGAGAAATGAAAATCAAGACCATAACAAGATACCACCTCAAACCAGTCAGAATGGTTATTATTAAATTGTCAAAAAATAACAGATGTTGGTAAGGCTGTGAAGGAAAGTAAATGCTTATACACTCTTGGTGGGAATGTAAGTTAATTTAGCTACTGTGGAAAGTAGTTGAGAGATGTCTTAAAGAACTTAAAATGGAGCTACCATTTTACCCAGCAAACCAATTACTGGGTATATACCTAAAGGAACATAGACAAAAGACATACACTTGTGTGTTCATTGATGAGCTATTTAAAGCAGCAAAGACGTGGAATAGACCCAGGTGCCCATCAATGGTAGATTGGATAAAGAAAATGTGGCACTATACACCATGGAATACTATGCAACCATAAAAATAATGAAATCATGACCTTTGCAGCAACATGGATGGAGTTGGAGGCTGTTACCCTAAGCACATTAATATAGGAATAGAAAACCAAATACTACTTATTCTCACTTATAAGTTGGAGCTAAATATTGAACACAGGTGGACATAAATATGGAAACAATAGACACTGCAGACTACTAGATAATGGATTGAAAAACTGCCTATGGGTACCATGCTCACTATCTGACAGGATCTGTACCCCAAACCTCGCCATCAGGTAAAATTCCCATATAACAAGCCTGTACATGTACATCCTGTATCTAAAATATAGGTTGAAATTTTTAAATAGATAAGTAAACAAGCAAAAGAAAATGAAAAAAAAAAGTTTTTAATTAGTTTTAAAATATCGCTGATTTACCCTGGGGAAGTAGATAATGACTGGCTAACTTTTAGTAACTACAAAAATCGGTAATTGTTAGCATGACTGAAAAGAAAAAAAGAGCATCTTAAGTACTCAGGAGAATAATGTCCCTTAACAATCTGGCCCTCTCTAAGAAAAATGTCATTTTCATTTATGATAAATTTAAGAATCAGATGAATTTAGAGTTAAATTTTCTAATTACTACTGAATGAACAATTAAGATGGGAAACAAAGAAGGGAAATGTATAATTTACTGTTATCATAAATATTCATAAGCATGGATATTATTCTTGTTTTTCAGGGGGAAAACTAAGCTTCAGATATTTTGAAAAACCTTCCCAAAGTAACACAGAGATTCACTGACTTAGGATTCAAATCCATACTCCCTGACTCCTGAGTCAGCCTACCTGTACTTCCCTTGGGAGTTATTGCTCCTTTTAGCAAAAAATATTTTACCCTATTATATTAGATAGAATTATTTTTTTCCCAACGTGTGGTTAATCCTGCAAGAGATGTGAGAATGCCTGTCTTATTTACTTTAGGCTTGGGTATAGGTCATGCTTTGTTCAATGGGATGGGAGTACAATACCACTGCCCCATCATAGCTGAAGCTTTAAATAGGATTGTGTGATTCTCTCTGGCTGTCTTGTGCTTCTCCCCTCTACCACCAGCATGGTACTCAGAACAAGTTGCTCTGGCCCCAGCTGAAAAGACATGGATTCCAACTGAGTTCAGTGAAACTCCAGCTATTGAGCAGTTCTCATGTAATGTGAGCAAAAAAATAAAAGTTATATGGGTTATTTAAATTTTTACTTCTACTGCAAAAACTGAAAACATATATTTTATTCAACTTCTACCTTTATTGGGTCCTGCAACTATTTTATCAATATTTTTAAATAATGCACATATAATGAGACCTACTACTTATTATTCTCAGACAAGGCAGATTCTGCCTTTATAGGCAAATAATATGATCTTGCAATTATGCAATAGTAGGAATGAATTTAGGGCACTGCAGAGAGAAATTATCTTATATTCTTGTTATCTCCTTTGGGTCGTGTAGCAAGATTTTTTCTAGGAGAAATCTCTCCTCTCCTGTAGCCCCAAGAATTGAGTGAGTAAGTATACAAACAAAACTTTTATATGCACCAGTTGTAATTGAGACAACAAAAAAGAATAATATCAAAACGATATTCAAAGAAATTGTTTTCCGTAATATACTCTGTAGCTGAAATTTACTTACTCATTGATTGCAGTCAAATTATGCAAAAGCTAGTTATTCAGATCTCACTGGCCCACTAACAGAACTATTTACCTAAAATGTAATTCTACATGATATTGCCAATTGATATTAAGTGCCGTTATAAAAAAAAATACAGTCTCATGGAGCTCATTTCTTACTCTCTTTTAAGAATAATTTGAAAATATTGTTTATTACACAACAGAGAAATTTCTGTCTGCAATTTGTACAAAGAATAATGTACTTTTCATTAGCAAATGTTTGTTTTGATCTTATCTTTGCAGTACATTTGTCTAACTACCCAGGTTCCCTTTATTCTTTTCAATATTAAAAAGATAAAGCTAAATTTGGAATTTATTTTTTTTAGATGTATTTCCCTCTCATATCGTATTACCTTCTTGGTTGTTGTTTATTTTATTTCAATTTTTATCATTTTATATCCTATGTGCCATTGTTAAATCCCCTAAAACTTGTAAATCCCCTAGAACAAATTATGGCATCATTTTAGAAGTACACTTTTTCATGTATGTATATAGATAATATATATATATAATTATAATTTTTACATGAATCTATACACATCTTTAGCTGCTTTCCCAAAATACCAAGGTGATAAAATAATATATCTTTGGTTTCTTAGTGTAAAAATTACTTTCTATGTAATACCTAGGATCTGTTTAAGCTCAAATAAAATAACTCTATAAACTTGTCCTCTTAAAACTAACACGCAGTCATTTTCTTCCACACCCACTACCAATAAGAGTAATATAGAAATAAGCCTCCCTTTTACAATCCCTACTTCTTTCACCTAGCTCTCAATAAAAAGACCATGCTTCTCACACTTTCATGTGCATGTTAATCACCTTAGAATCTTGCTAAAATGCAGCTTCTGATTTAGTCATTGTGGAGGGACTGAGATCCCATTTCTTACAACATGCTGCTGATGCTGCTTGTATTCAAGTAACTAGTGAAAGGGATTAGACTCAGCTAAATGCTACAGTAAATAATTTGTTACCCACCTATGCAGGAAAAATTTTAAGGTGATCTCAAAATTTTAAAATATAGCAGGAACCTGAAAGCACATTAGATGCCTGATGTTCCAAAAACTAGTTAAAACACTACATTTAATCTACCATTGACCTAAAATTCCCCAATTTTCAATAATGCAGATACTTGCATAATGTAATCTATAATACCAAAACAGTAAGCAGGAAAATGATCTAAAGAATAATAAATGAGTAAACATTCTTCACCTTGAGGAAAAAGCAATTTTGTAACACCAGAAGCAGAATTTGAGTTACTGAATTTCAGCATATTACAAAAATAAATTCTGAAATTTAAGTTGTATAGTTAGCTTAAAGAAGATGTGATTGTTTATGCATTTTGTTTTGGTTTAAACAAATCTGTTGGCATTCTGCAAAGAGAAACAGAGACAAATGGTTTAAACAGACTTTCACTCTGTGTTTTAGTACACTGCCATAAAACAAGCAAGATGGAAAATTTTTGCTGGCGTTATCACAAGTGCTTACCATAAATATATTATAGTACATGCAGAAAGACTGCAGGGAAACTAGTGCTATCAAACTGTGGATTGATTCCGTTCCTACTTTTTATACTGACTGCTTTTGTTTGTTTATTTTGGTTTGCTTTGTTTTGTGTGATTATCACACACAATTGAAAAATGCAGGAAAACACGCCATTAATTTTCTCCATTATTTGCAAAACATTAATGAGGAATTATGTAAACATTGATATTTTCAATGAAGACAGCTTTTCTTTTTGTGAACTTATGGGTCTAGGAGGATACAAGTGTTTCATGTTATTAAAAACAAATCTGCCTTGACACTAGAGCATTTGCCTTGATGCTAGTCTGTGATCTTCTTAGGGTATTTTCATTTACCATCTTTGGACCCTCCGAGCCTAGCATAACTGTTGGAAAATAATTATTTGCCACAATATTGCTTCTTTATGCTGTAGCATAAGATAATAAGAAAAATCTTAGTAACTAAAATTAATGCTATATTAAATTCAGTTTTCTGTTACTTAGAATATCATTTAAGCCTAATTATAGAAGGGTATAACAGTGATAAAGGAGGTTAGGACAGACATGTCACCATATGATGTATTTTATTATAGAAAAAAGTAAACAAGGGAAGAATAGAGCTCTTTATTTCTCTCTCTTTAATTTCATAAAATATATGGGACCACTTTTGGCTTATAAAAGTATTTTCTATCATTTTCATGATGCTTGGAGTTTATGTTGTGACCTTTCGTTTAATCAGCACAGAGCTTACAGGTGCAGGAATTTGAGATTGTTCTAATAGTCAACCGCTCCAAAATGTTGGCTCTTCCTCCTCAATTTGCTCAATTAATTCTCCTTCTCTCTTAATGATTAGTGGTCAGATAGGCACAATATTTCCCATATTGCACAACAGAATTTTTTTTATATATTGAGTACCTACTTGCATCAATTATTTACCAGTGAATAAGACCTAAATCTGCCTTCACGGTGTTCATAATCTAATTGATGTAGACAGGCACGATAACAATACAGAATCATATGAGTGACATGTTTTAACTCTTTTAAAATAAGGAAAACATCATACATATAAAAATGCTTTTATAGTTAAATTAACATGATACCATGACACCCATTGAATGATCATCAAAAAAAATACACTATCAATACTTATACCACTTATGTTCTCTTTTTTTTTCTAAGCCCCTATTCCAGAATGAAATGCTAGCTGAGATTTATCATTTGATTTTAAAAATATAGTTTATTAGCTAATTTGTGTGTTTTAGGAGTTTAAGAAATTATTTTAAGCAGATAGAAAGGAAAATGTGTCCTTGGGAAGTTTTTGTCTTTTTTTTTTTTATTCTTTCTCCATTTACTTTATTCTCCTGCTGTCTAGCTAAGCATCCCACACAGGACAGAAATGGGTAGCACTGAAGAATGATAAGATTTTTTTCTATCCCCAATATTTCGGCTTCCTCCCTAAGCTCTGACCCAAGCCTATCTAATAATTAGGAATCATTAGTACATCATTCTCTCTCTCAAAGAACAATTGAAATGGAAACAAGGTATTAGAGGATTAGGCCTCTTCTTAATAGGGCTTAGGAGCTGGTATGAGCTCTTTATTCACAATGGAGTGTCTCTCCTTCAAAAACCTGGATTTTTCCCCCCACTGGTTCATAGATCAGCACTTGACTTTGAACCTAGCACCAAAAGGCATGATATCTGATACCCCGTACAAGAGCTATTAGTGATGATGCCATATGGATAGGCAAAACTGAGCCAATCCCACTTATCAATGGAAGGCTTGGACACGAAAGGGAAGATTTAAATGAGGAGTTGGAGAAAAACACAGTCCATGCTTTTTTTTTTTAATTGTACTTTAGGTTCTGGAGTATATGTGCAGATCATGCAGGATTGTTGCATAGGTACACCCATGGCAATGTAGTTTGCTGCCTCCATTCCCCGGTCACCTACATCTGGCATTTCTCCTCATGTTATCCCTCCCTGACCTCCCCACCCCACGCCATTATCCCTCCCTTGGCCCCTTCCAACAGACCCCAGTGCTGGAGAGGATGAGGAAAAATAGGAACACTTTTACACTGATGGTGGGAGTGTAAACTAGTTCAACCATTGTGGAAGACAGAAATGGAAATTCCATTTGACTCAGCAATCACGTTACTAGGTATATACCCAAAGGATTATAAATCATTCTATTATAAAGACACATGCACACGTATGTTTATAGCGGCACTGTTTACAATAGCAAAGACCTGGAACCAACCCAAATGTCCATCGATGATAGACTGGACAAGGAAAATGTGGCACCTATACACCATGGAATACTATGCGGCCATAAAAAATGATGAGTTTTTGTCCTTTGTAGGGACATGGATGAATCTGGAAGCCATCATTCTCAGCAAACTGACACAAGAACAGAGAATCAAACACCAAATGTCCTCACTCATAGACAGTTGTTGAACAACGAGAACACATGGACACAGAGAGGGGAGCCCATACTTTTTTACTAGAGTGGAAATAAAAGTGGGAATGAGGGTCTTGTTGTTTTTGTCTTCTAAGGACCAAGAAGCAATTTTAAACTTCCTTGGTTTTTTTGAAAGCAGCATATACAAAATGCCAGCAAAAACTACTAACAACTGCAAAACCAAAAGAGGATCAAAGCTCACCAACATCCCTTCTTATTGCTGAAAAAGACTCTAAAATTCAGGGTGCCCTGTTCCCCTGTACAGTGGAAAATAATTCAGTCTGATTTATAGTAATCATACCACATCACACTTCTAAAAAAATATTAATATGTGTGATCAGGGGAACGTTTGACACCTTTTTATTAACCTTCAACTTCAGTGGAAACATAACATTTTTCAAGTGCTATTTTCATCACAAGATTTCTAGTTATTGTGTGTGTGTGTGTGTGTGTGTGTGTGTGAATACACACACACTTTTGTTTTTTCTTTTTGTTTTGTTGGTTAGGTTTGAAGTTCAGCAAGAGACCAATACCACATTGTAGTCAATCAGATAAAAGAACAGAAGGCCAAGCAGTTTCCAAATGGTTATTTTATCAGATTGTTTGTCTTTTTTAAAACAGCTCCAGAAACGTTTTTTGTCTAGCAGGAAAGCTCCAGCTTTTAGAGCCCGGCCAGCAACATTTGATATGCAAATACTGGCCATTAGAAACTGGGTCTACCCAAACATGGCAATTCCAGCCTCTTCTTCCTTGCCCTTACATGTGCCTGGCAACACGACTGCACTGGCCACCCTCATATATCCTCTTTGTATAGAACATCATAGCACCCTACATTTGCATATTTAAATTCTAGGGTGGGAGGGCCAGGTTTTTCCACAGGTCACGTGAGTGACATGCCTGGTCAAACCAATCCCCTGAGCCCTATGCAAATCAGACACCACTTTCTTCAGTCTCCTCATATAATAAGCAGCCACATTTCCACTGCACACAGGGTTTCCTCTTTCAACTCTGAAGCTTCCCACTCCCTCTGTCTCTGCACAGGGAAGCTGTTTTCTTCTTCCTTCCTTCCTTCTTTCTTGCCTATTAGACTTTTCACTCCGTAAAACCACTCCACATGTATCTGTGTCATTTTATCCAAACTGGCACAAGAACCAAGAATGCTGGTGTTCCCCCACTCATCGAAGCCATATCATATATATGCCTAAACTAAGGTGGTTTAATTTTACATTTTTTTTACTTAAAATTTAATTTTAAAAAATTGTGTTTTCTGATTTGCTTCTTTGGTTCAAAATTATTATTTGAGATTTATCTGTGGGAATGCATACATAGTAGTTTATTCCTTGTCACTGCTGCATAAAATTGCACTTTATAATTATGCCCTGATGTATAGATTTATTATACAACTTTTGGACATACAGCCTGATTTGAGTATATTGATGTTAAGGCAAAATTGCTATGGAATTTATTATGCTTGGGTTCCAAAGCACATGAGAAACAAGTTTTTGTTTTAGGGAATATGTCTAGTAGTTGAAATGGTGAGCTATAGAGCAAAAGAGCATACAAATTACTAGAAAATGACAAATTATCTTACAAATTGTTATGTTAGTTGAACTTCCACCAGCAGAGTATAAGAATAATTTTTACTTCATAACTGTGTTGTTAAATATGTTGGTTGCTAGTCACGTACTGCTATAAAGTTAATCTTTATGATGCTATAACATTAAAACCTCATTTTCTCAGTATTATTAGTCACATTGCAAGAATTTAATAAACACACATAGAATCAAAAAACTGAACTGGTGTTGTACAACATAAGATAGAATATTTGTATCATTGTAGAAAGTTTCATCACACACCTCTGCTCTATATCCCTGACAAAAGTAGGTATGGATCAAAGTTTAAATTTTGATTGTGAATTATTACATAATTATGATATTAATTTGTATTTCTCTAATACTAATAAACATTCTCCCTTATGACAAATACCTATATGTTCATAATTTTTGCCTTTTTTTAGTGAGTGCTCTTTTTTCCTTATTGATACATAAAGGGGTTTACATATAATTAGGTTAAAAGATATTGGTCAGTCATTTACATAGCAAATGTTTGTCACTGTGGCTTCTCTTTTCATTCTCTTTGTGGTATTTTCTGATATGAGGTCTTAATTTAAATTTAATGTATAAACATTTCCTTAATGACAAACATGTTTTACGGCTCAAGAAATTATTTCATACATCAAATTATAGCAATGTTTTCCTTATATTTTATTCTTAATTAAAATCTTTTATGAAACTAATATTTATATTTAATCTCATAATTACCATTTTTTAAAAATCAATTTTTTCCTTCTGGTATAATATTGTATCTTCTTTAGATATTACTTTAGAGAAGAATTATACATAATAAACTTTCTACTTTTTATTTTACAAATATGTCTCATTTTCTTCTCATATAGAAAAAAATATTAAATTGAATTGACAGTGTTTTGGTTTACCTCTTCAGGATTTTTTAAAAAGCAGAGCATGATGACTCACACACATAATCGTACTTTGGGAGGCTGAGGTGAGAGGATCACTTAAGGCTAGGAATTTGAGGCTGGAATTAGCTATAATTGTGCCACCACACTTTAGTATGGGCAACAGGGGGAGATTTTTTATATCTAAAAAGTAAATACATTTTTTAAAAGGCATTCTACTGTCTTCTGACTTCCATTGTTATCACTGAGAAGTCTGCTGTAATTCCTAACTAATCATTCTCCTCATATGTTGTGCATATTTTCAGTCTTCTCCTTTAATTATGTAACCATATTAAATAAACTTGTGTAGTATCCTGCACTTGTAATTTTACTGTATTCCATCTTTGAACATTTAATTGCTGCAGTTATTTTCTGTTTTGACTTAAGAGAGAGAGAGAGAGAGAGAGAGAGAGAGAGGAGGAGGAGGAAAACAGAGAGAGAGAAAGAATACTTTTGTTTTTGGAACATTATCTTGGAGAATATATTGACATTTTCATATGAAGTAAATTTATCCAAAAGGGAGTTTCCTTTGATTTTGTCTGGTATCTATGGATATATACCAACACTTTGAATAAGAGTGTTTTTCCTTAAATCTAGAAAGTTGTATGAGCCACATATCATAGCTAAAACATGTAAATGTAGATGCTGATGAGGGGTTAAGAATTTCCGGGAGAAACCTTCTCTATAGCTGTCACCAAGTTCAAGATAAGTTAATATACCTACTGTCTTCCTTAATAGGATATGTTTTATTTTTCTCAAACTGAGAAATTTGCCATTTAGGCATTTCAGTTCCTAGGTTTTTATTCCCCCTAATATATGTATTTCACAATTCTATCAATGAATTACACACACACACACACACACACACACATACACACACACACACAGTCTTTAAAAAATTCATGGTAAATTCATAATGTGAAAAAAAAATTATGGATGGATTTAAAAATTTTTTTGCACCAAAATAAACTGATATGAACTTGTTATAACATGTCTCAACAGGATCTAATTTGAGGTGCCAAGAAGGACAAGACATCAGTTTGAAAAGAGCTCCAATCAGAGCAACATAAATTCTTCTAAAATTGAGTCAAGAACAAATATTACATTAATGTTGAAAATTGCATGGGAGAATGGTGAAATC
Source organism: Cacajao melanocephalus (assembly GCA_963573385.1). Classification (NCBI taxonomy): domain Eukaryota; kingdom Metazoa; phylum Chordata; class Mammalia; order Primates; family Pitheciidae; genus Cacajao; species Cacajao melanocephalus. The sequence continues at coordinate 27,531 of CAUYLG010025739.1, forward strand.
ATTGATGCTTTATGAAAAGTTAATGGAGACAATGCCCCACCAAAATTAGTAAATGTTTACAAATGGTTAACTCATTTGAAGAAGACTGGAGACTACGTTGAAGATGAAGCCTGCAGTGGCAGACTATCCACAACAATTTGCAAGGAAAAAATTCATCTGATTTATGTCCTAATTAGAAATAATATGATTGCAGCACAAACAATAGCCAACTCCATAAACATCACAATTGGTTCAGCTTACACAATTCTGACTGAATAATTAAAGTTGAGCAGACTTGTGACGCAGATGCCAAAACTTTTTTGCCCAGATCTGTAGCAGATGGCAGCAGAGCTTTCAACGAAAATTTTAAGCAAGTGCAATCCAGATCCTAATGCAATTTTTCAAAGAATTGTAACAGAAGATGAAACTGGCTCTAGCAGTATGATCATGAATATAAAGCAAAATCAAAGCAATAGCTACCAAGAAATGAAAATGATCCAGTCAAAGGAGTATACTGGTCAAGAGCAAAGGTCATGGCAACAGTTTTTTGGGGGGTGCTCAAGGCATTCTGCTTGTTGATTTTCTGGAGGACCAAAAATGATAACATCTGCTTATTATGAAAGTGTTTTGAGAGAGCTTGTTGAAACATAGGCAGAAGAACACTCAGGAAACCTTCACTAGAGAGTCCTTGTCCACTACAGCAATGCTTCTGTTCATTCCTTTCATCAAACAAGGCAAGTTTGCAAGAGGTTAGATGAGAAACTATTAGACATCTACATTAACAGCTTGATTTGGGTCTGCCTGATTATTTTTGTTTTTCAATTTAAAAAATAGCCGTAAAGGGTATGCATTTTTTTTCAGGCAGTGGTGTAAGAAAGACTGCATTGACATAGCTAAATTCTCAGGACATAGAGTTATTGGATAAACTTAATGGCTGGTATCATAATTTGCAAGTAAACGTTAAACTTGATGTATATAGCTTATGTTGAAAACTAAAGTTTATATTTTTATTTTTATATTTAATTCCATTTTTCCAGAAACTTTCTGATGTCCTCTCATCTGTGTCTATATGTGTCTATGTGTATATTTGTTTATATATACATATATGTTAAATATATTCGATTTTATTAAGCCCATGCTTTACCACATTGCCAAAGTCATACACATATGAATATGTTAAATATATTAATTGTTTTTCTGAGACTGTAGATTACCATATTGCCAAAGTAAATTTATCATTTCACAATTTACTAAATTTTTTAATTTTATTTAAATGCTATACTTCTTTTTATTAGTACTTTTAACAATCTAATTTAACAAATGTGCACTTTAGTATAACTATTTTTACACTTCTAACTCATACTGGGCTTCAATACTTATTAAACATTTTGCCAGTAAGCACAAATTTTGATATAATACAAAAAATACTATAGACTAGTATTTGAGTGTGTCTTATTTCAAGGTATAATCAGACTCACCCAGAGAGGATTTAAAATTATGTACATATAACAAACTTAACAAGAACTATCCAAAGTTTATATTAAAGCTAGAAAACTTCTAAAAGATAAAAAACGTAGACATGAAAGTAACAGTCTTACTCTGCTCTTGAATAGTGATAAATATAATAGATACTAAAATATTTTATAAAGTCTTTTTCATCACTATTATATGCATTTATTAACAAACAGATCCATTTAATACAAATAGAAAATCCAAAAATATATTCAAGTATGTTTAAACATTTAATGTATGATAAGGTACCAAATAAATCAGTAGGAAGTGATAAATGTTTTGAGAAAAGGTATTGAGATAACTGGGTAAAAATATGAAAAAACTAAAATTTGATCAGGTTCTGATGCCATATATAAGAAAATATGAAATTTATAAGTGAATTAGGGATTTACAGATAAAAATAAAAATTTATTTTGGCCAAAGAATTTAACAATTCCATTTTTAAAAGGCTAGAGGGAAATGTTCTTAGATAAGGCTCAAATACAGTAGTAATAATATGAAAGATTAATATACGTGACTACATAGAAAGAAAATATGTGGAAATATACCATAATAAAAGTAAGAAACAAATGAAATAATGAGATAAATTTTTATTTATACCACACAAAGAATACACTGAATATATTAAATATTTCTCACATGATTTTTAAAAAATTGCTTCTAATAAATGGATAAGAAATAAAAACAATTTACAGAAATTATTTATAATCAGGAAAAATACACATTAATAATATATAAAATGCTACATCTGACCATTGAGACATTTTGACATTTAATAACAAACTCTCTTGAAGAATGAATAGAAAACAAGTATACTTTTACTTTAATGATAATACAAAATGTTATACCTCTGGAGGTTAGTTTGGCTACATCTAAAAAATTACAACTCTGTTTACCTTTTAACCCTATAAACTTACATTTAGGAATTAATTCCCAAAACATTTAAAATGCCCTATGCCTATTGCGCTGCTACTTAAAATAACAAGAGACTGGAAATAATACAAATGTTCATCAATTGCAGAATTTATGAGAAAGTACTGTACATGCACATCATTGCTACAATTTTCAGAAAAACAATCAATATGCTACTATGGGTCTATATCTATAAAAATGTAAATAGTATTATATATTTTAATCTAAGAAATTGATAGACTGCAAATATATCCAAGTGTGTATATATGAGTGCATATAATTAAATTGATAAATAAATTCAACATAAATATTAATTGAGGAGGTGGTGAGAACAGTTTGGGTAAGATAGATTGGAAGGTAGACTTCCTGAATATAGCTTGTATAATATGGATCTTGGGATCACACAAATATTGTCAATATTAAAAAAAAATAGGCAAAATGCGAAAAAAAAAAGAAGAAAACCACATTAAAACATCACTGTAACTCTGTGTATTTGGTTGGTGATTTAATCACAAAGAGAATTACTTTCTGTATCTTTAAAGTACAGTAATTTGCTTGAAGATCCCTGGTGAGATATATCCTAAGGAAAATTAACAACTGCAAATAATCATAGCCTACATCAGAATTCATATTTTAATAATAATATTATAATGTTATGTTCATTAATGTATACATATGTGTGTATATGTTGTAGCACATATATACATATGTAATATATATGTATATATATCTCTATATACATATAATATGTAATATGTATATATATATCTCTATATACATATAATATGTAATATGTATATATATAAACTATGTAAGTTTATATACATTGTATACAAACTATATAAGTAATTATGTATATAAAACATTGTATATAAACTATATAAGTAATTATGTTAATTTGTGTAGAACAAATATTTTTAAATTAAATGCAAATTTGAAGTAAAATTAAGCACAACTGTAATCCTAAATTAAATTTTGACATATTAATATGTATACATCCAATATTGTTCCCTTTCAAAATTGTTTCTAAGTTTTATTTTTGTTTCCTGTAAAGGTCTAGATGCAGTGACTAATCTTTTAGCAATAAACCCCCTGGTGTTCAGATTGTAATCTCTATTTATAATTTATTTATCCAAAAACAAGGTTCTTTAGAGAAATGGTAGGATATGTACAATATGACATTAGAATTTTGTATTAAACTAGAAACCAAGAAAATACTAATTACTACTGGTTTTGTGCCATCAGGAGACAGACACCAATGACAACTGGCTTCTACTAGCCATATGAATCCCACAAAATCATCTCTGGACTAATGTTAACAGAAAATCTAATCTAATCTAGTTTCTAGATAATTCACTTCAGAGAAATTAGGTGGAAAAAATCTTAAATGACACAACAGGGTATGATCAGCAAAATTAGAATGTGAGAGATGTTCTCTGAGGTGAATAAATGAGAAGAAAAGACAAAGAAAGGGTCTCTAATCAGATGTACTTTAAAATGCATATCTAAAAAATTCAAGGATAAGTGATTGATAGACTATTTGAATATATTAAAAAGTTGTTAATAGTTTAGGTGCTGTTAAAGTTATTATGGTAGCTTTAAAATATGTCTTAATTTATCAATAAGTACTAAATTATTTGTGGATGAAATAACATTGTTTCTAAGGTTGGCTTTAACCTCCAGTTGTGGGAAGGTGATGGATGGAGAAAGAAGGAGATAAAGATGAAATAATATGATGATATAATAATGGATGTTGGAGAGTAGTCCTTGGCATGATTGTACTATTCTTTCTACTCATGTGTGCATGTTTCCACAATGACAAGTTAGAAATAAATAAGCAAACTCACTACTGAACACTAAAAAACAAATAAAACAATGCAACAACCAATTGAATAAGAATCTTTCCAACTTGAGTCTAAGTGTTTCAGGAGTTCCTCAAGTAATTTAAGTTTTCAGGCAAAGGTAAGGACCACTGCTAAGGAACTACAAGGTGCACAAAGTTATGTAACCTCAAGAAATTCTAAAGTATCTGTTGATGTAAACAGTTTTGACACGCTTTAGCTTTTTTGTGATGATGATTAGTAAATGTGATTTTTTTCTATTTTGTGAGTTTTAGCCATTCAAAGCTAGTAATAAGGTAATATCTTCAAAAGAAAGCTATTTTTTTGACATCAGTGAAGTAACTGAGACAAAATCAATTGTATAATACTTAACTCATCATTTTGTGGGCTTTTTAAAAGAATTGAAAATTCTATATAGCAAGAAAAAATTAGACTAAAAGCCTTAGAAAGAGTTAATAGGGTATTTGTGCTTTTCCTTAAAAGTGGATTTAAAAAAAGGTGTACTTCTTTTCAAAACAACTGAAGGAATCTTTATGGGAAAATTATGAGATATTGGCTGGTGTTTGAAGTTTATGTAATATATGGATTTATTTTCAGATTGTATGTAGACAAGTGTAAATAAAAATGACTATGGGTATAACAGCTTGAGGTGGCCAAAATTAAAAAGAAAAGAAAACAAAGAAACAAGAAAGAAAGTCACTACTACTAGGGGCTGGTACTATCACAGTGGACCAAAGACCTTCCTGTTTACTAGGGCCCAGATGAGAACTTGCTGGGAGATATTAAGAGGAATTCTATTTAGAAATCTCACCTAGAAGGCAAGGAGATCTCAGTGAAATGGTAAATTGCCAAATGTCCAGGACTAAGGAAATATTAAAGAGCAGTTGGCTAGAGCAAGTATAAAAGCCATATAATTGCAGGTCTCAGGAGCTTTGTCAAGAACAACTATATAAAAAATCTCAGAGAATTAAACTCAGCAGCTGAACATCTTGCACCCACAGGCACCAACACCCAGAGTTGGAGACCTCTCCTGCTTCTTTCCTAATTCATCCAAGAGCGACCAAGATCTATGGCTGCTGCAGTGCTTTGGAGTGAAAGCATAGCAACCAGTTTATAATGCCCCCTACCCAGCTTAAGCCTTCAAGCTTAGGTTAGGTTTGAGTTGTGGAAGTGTCAGAGGCATTCGTATAAGAAAAATTCCATCTTGAATAAGGGCTAGGAAAATGAAGCTGGGACTTGCCGGGCTGCATTCCCAGAAAGTTAGGCATTCCTAGTCTTTAAATGTTTAAGCTTAAGGAAACAAATTAATAACATTTATGAAACAGATGCAGACTTTGGAGTGTCCTAATATTCCAATATATTGAGAACAAAGGAATTCCTAATTTTGGTTTAAAAATAATAATATTGATTCTTGTAAAATATAGTGATTAAGAAAATTAATCATTTATCACAAATCCTTGTAGCAGAGCACATCTGCCCATGATCCTTTTTTTTATTTAATATATACAAGCATTGTATATTTTAATATATACTCGTCCCTCCTCTTACTTTTGGGAACGCCCTACTCTGTCTGGAATAGCTGTACTTTCACCACTTTATTTTCTTAATAAACTTGCTTTTCCTTTGCACTGTGGACTGGCTTTAATTCTTTTTTGCTTGAGATCCAAGAACCTTCTCTTGGAGTCTGAATCAGGAACCCTTTCCTGTAACAGAAGGAGATAAACTTTAAGATGTTTTAAGTGTTTGGAGCATTAAACCATGGACCTATGTAAAATAAGTAAGTTCTTTTGCTGATTAACCTCAGCCTATTTTTGTGACTGAATAACACCTAAAGAGCAATTGGTCCTGTGTAAGATTTCATTCGTGTTTGGAGAATATGAAGATAAGAAAGAAAATATGTAAAAGAAAAGGAAAATATAAATTACATTGTGTTTGCTATCTATTCAGAACAGCTCATTTAAAATTTTTATAGGAAGTTATAAATATGTAAGTGAAAAGATATATTTAACTATCCAAGATCTATTTATGTTATATATAAAAGAACTAAAACATTCAGAATATAGTTTTAATATTATTTTCATTTGCCAAAATCATATATCCACTACAATGTCTAAGAATTTTTAACATGAAAACATTATATACACTTCTATGAGACTGTGTGTGTATATGAGTGACAGAGAAACAGGCTGCATGAGGCTGCATGATTCATTGAAGAAGAGAAAAATGTGGAAGAATATAAAGCACACCTGGACCTGAATCCCATGGTGTTACATAGAATGAATTTTCGGCCTCTCATCATGAAAATTCACAAAGGGTGATGGTGGGTCTGATCTCATATATATGAATCTCTAAACCACTGTTCTACAAAGACACAGAAAAGGATCAACCAAATAACAGCAGAGGAGCCATGCTGGCATTCAATGAATGCACTAACTGCTTTTTTACAGTGTTCTTCAATGTGTTACTTCTGTCATGCTGAGACCTGCATAAAAATGAAATGTCATACTTCACTACCCTTCCAGCCAGTGGTACAGTTTATTTTCTTGTCTTCTGATAGAGTTCACAAATTTAATAACTGCCTTTTATCCTGGTCTCTATATTCCCTTTCAGCTTCCTATTCAGTCTTCTCTCTCTCTGCAGGCTTGCAGGAAATGCCTCATTTTAGGTTTTCTATAAAGGACATAATAGACAAGAAAAGCAAAAGCGAAGAGGTTATTATCTATCATTTAGAAATGGACAAGGGGCAATCAGACCATTTTAATGGAGGCCAAGTGAAAAAAAAATCTCTTTGCTATTGTGATATTTACTGTGTTCTTTAGGGTGAGACAACTTGTGCCAGAATAAATTGAGTAGTTTACGTTGAAAAATATATTATGGTTCTTTTAATCAGTGTCCACTTTGAAAAAAATAATTTATACTTAATAAAAAAATAATAATGGGATTATTTTTAGGGAAATGGTGATAAAATGGGACTGATTTTTTTTAGCTAATTAACAAATACAGTGATGAATTTGAGTGTTTCTGCTTTGATGCATGTGTCTATAATTAATAATGACTTTGCAGGTCTCCACATGTTTCCTAAATAACAATGACAATATCATTAATGAGATATATTATTATACAGGATTTTTGGAAGTTGGAAAATAATAGAGTAAGGTTCAGGCAGTATTTCTAAAGCAATATCACCTGCTGGTGGAACCAATAATCCTTCATTTACATTCTCATTACGGATTGAATAGGCAAGGCACCACCTTCTTCTGAGTTGCTTTTAAACATGCAGGCAAGCATATTACTAGCAAATAGCAAGAGTGAGTTTGTAACTAGACATCTTTGTTCCTGTCCCATGTTCTACACCTTTCACCTCTTTGATTAAAAACACAGCATGTGAGAATGAATCATTGTTAATCTTAGAGAAAATGGTTTCTAACACTGAATTATTTAAATGCTAATTGCAGTGCTTTGCCTACAAATAATCAACCTCAACCGGAACTTTTAACTAGATGATATTTAATTCTCTTTCAAAATACCAAGTGGCTCTCAATGCTTCCATAGTTCTTGCATCCCAATAAGTAAATATCAAAGGATGTACTTTAGAAGAAGCATGAGATTGAAAAATGCTGAAATTAATTTTCTATCATTCTATTCTTACTCTATAGCATTAGATTGCAGGATCACAGTTATCCTATGTACTTCTAAAAATTCCAGTACTAGATACATTTGGCATGATACTACTCTAATTATAATTAGAATTTCATGTGAATTTATTTCATGCCATTTTATTTTTTTCTCTTACAACACTAAAGACATAGTGAACTTTGTGAGAAAACTGTGAGATGGCATGTAGTTAAATCATTCTCTCAGTGAAAATTTTCAGAGTTGATAAAAAGAGATCTTTTTAGATCAGAACATTCAAGAGCTATTCTTAAATTTTGGAGTGCATAAGAATCATCTGAGGTGTCTATCAAACATATAGTCTCCTGGGCTGCAGTTCTGCAGATTTACAGTAAACACTTTGGGCAGGAGACCTAAGCTTTTCTATTACATTGTCATGCTTCGTGTGATTCTTTTAAACACTATGAAAGCACATTTTAGAATTTGTTTTTTCTATTTCAGTTTTATATTAACAACACTGATATATTCTTATTATTTTAATGCCATAATCACAGTTCCAATTTCTTCTGAATTTGACAAAACATTTCATTGAATTTTATCTTTCTTTCCTCCAGTCTTTCTTAACAATCCTTTCTCTCCTTAAAATAACCTTTCTTTGATTTATTGTCTATTTTTTTATATTACTACAACATCTACCTAATTGACTTTCCTATGCCATTTTGTTCTCTTTCAATACATTACAAATATTGCTATCAAAATAATTCCCAAGTTTAGTTATCTGCCGAACATGTTACTGTCAAAGTGATTATACATATATTAATATGGTAGCTTTCAAAATGAGACTATGACATAAGAAATGCTTTTTACATTGCAATTGTATATGCATACATCTGTAATTCAAATGCGCACACACACACACACACACACACACACAAGTTGTTTTACACCAAGACTTACCCTATTGTATGTAACTCAATTCTGTTCTATAATGTTTTGGTTTATTCTATTCAATTATTTTTTAATTGTTAATAAAAACTCACTAAATTGACCCACAAATGAATTTTTACTTTCATTTTGATTATTGGTCCTAGACTTCAGTTATCCACTCTAAGGGTCACTCTATTTTGATTATTTTATTTTTAATTTCTGCTTATTGTCCAGCAAGTCATCATAGAGAAATATAAATTTACTTGATGAAATAGAAGACTTGGAATTGCCCCCAACTTGCTGAAGACCGTATCATTACAAATATACAGTATCAGTTTATACTTCCTAAGATGTTATTCTGTATATACATTAACCATAATAATCACATTTTTTTATTTTTATTTTTTTATTTTTGAAAGAAAGAAAAAGAGAGGAAAGAAAGTGAGAGTGAAAGAAAGAAAGAAAAAGAATGTAAAAGAGAAAGAAAGAGGAAGAGAAAGAGGGAGAGAGAGAACGGGATTCTTGTTCTATTGCCCAGGCTAGAATGCAGTCATTTTTAAAAATATACAGGGTCTTGCTCTATCTCCTAGTCTGGAGTGCAGTGGCATGATCATGGTTTCTGCAGCCTCAACCTCCTGGACTCAAGTAATCTTCGTTTCTCAGCCTGCCATGTAGCTGAGACTACAAGAATGCACCACCCTGCCTGGCTAATTTTTATTTTTTATTTTTGCAGAGATGGGAGTCTAACTATGTTGCCCAGGCTGGTCTTGAACACCTGGCCTCAGGCAATCCTCCTGCCTTAGCCTACTAAAGTGGTGGGGTTACAGGTGTGAGCCACAGCATCTGGCCCAGATTTAAATCTTCAAATATGGTACTGGCATAAAAACAGACACCTAGGCTAATGGGACAGAGTAGGGAACCCTGAAACAAATCCACTCATTTACAATGAACTCATTTTTGACAAAGTTGACAAGAACATACACCAGGGGAAAAAAGAGTCTCTTCAATAAATGGTGCTAGGAAAACTGGATATTCACATGCAAAAGAATGAAACTAGACCCCTGTCTCTTGCCATATACAAAAATCAAATCAAAAATGGATTAAAGACTTAAATCTAAGACCTCAAACTATGAAACTACTACAAGAAAACACTAAGGAAAACATTCAGAACATTGGTCTCTGCAAAAATTTCTTGAGCAATGCCCCACAAGCACAGGCTACCAAAGCAAAACTCATTAGGTAGCATCACATCAAGTTAAAAAGCTTCTGCACAGCAAAGGAAAAACCAACAAAGTGAAGAGACAACCCACAGAATCAGAGAAAATATTTGCAAACTACCCCTCTGACAAAAGAGTAATAATCAGAATATATAAGAAACTCTAACAACTCTATAGGAAAATTTCTATTTGCCCAATCAAAGGATAATCAAAAGATTTGAATACACTTTTCCCAGGTGAAGAAGAAGAAAAAAAAAAAGGCAAGCAGGCATGTTAAAACGTGCTCAACATCATTGATCATCAGAGAAATGCAAATCAAAACTACAATGAGATATCATCTCTCTTCTGTCAAAATAGCTTTGTCCAAAAGACAGGCAATAACAAATGCTGGAGAGGATGTGGTGAAAAGGAAACCCTTGTATACTTTTGGTGGGAATGTAAATTAATACAATTACTATGGAGAACAGTTTGGAAGTTGCTCAAAAAACTGAAAAGAGAAATACCATATAATCTAGCAATCCTGATGCTGGGTACAAACCCAAAAGAATGGATATCAGTATATTGAAGAGATAACTGCAATCTCATTTGTTGCAACACTGTTTGTAATAGCTAGGACTTTGAATCAATGTAAGTTTCCAAGTTTTCATCAACAGATTAATGGATAAAGAAAATATGGTACATATACAAAATGGAGTACTATTCAGTCATTAAAAATAGTGAGATCTAGTCATTTGCAATAACATTGATGAAACTGGAGATGGTTATTTTTAGCGAAATGAGCCAGGCACAGAAGGACACACATTGGATGTTCTTACTTATTTGTGAGATCTAAAATTAAAACAATTGAAATTTTGGACATAAATAGTAGAATATGGTTACCAGGGGCTGAGAAGAGTATTGAGGGGCTGCGTAAGAAGTGGAGATGGTTATCTGATACCAAAAAAAAAAATAATGAATGAATAAGACCTAGTATTATTCATTGTAAATCCTATTGCTAGGATTACAGGGTGATTATACTCAATAACTTAATTGTACATTTTAAAATAGCTAAAATAGTGTAAATGGATTGTTTGTAACACAAAGGATAAATGCTTGAGGGGATGAATGCTCCATTCTTTTTGATGTGATTGTTTGACATTACATGCCTGTATCAAAACATCTCATGTACCTAATTAATATATGTACACACAAAAATTAAAAATGTAAATTAAAAAATAAAAATAAATCTTCAAATAGATGATGATTTTCTTTCTGATCAAGAGCCCTCAGTCCTTTAGTTTTTACTATTCTCAGTACCTTACTTTGCCTAAAGTGAGCACTTACATCTACTTTTAATAATAAATGCTTAGCCCTAGGAAATCAGTATCATAGATGAACTATAATGTGTATTTTATATAATATTAGAGATTGGGGCACCTGAGAAGCTAATTATTCCTCTGATTCATTAAATTCCTCAACAATGTCTCTAACAGAAATTGATTGTGGTTAGAAAACTTCTGGGAAAAGGGGAGGCATTGATCATAGCAGGAAAAGATATGGAAGTTACCTAAAAGAAATTGAAAAGATAAAACAGAACAACACCTATCTGAAAATAACTAACAATTAAACATTAAAAGTAGGTTTAAAATCAAAACAACAAATGTAGAAAAATAAATAATAGATAAATGAAAACAATGATGTGGATTTGGTGTCAAGATTCTCCTTTCTATTGTCCCCTGTTGGCTCTTGGCTTCATCATTAGGTAGGTCAAATTATTTATCCTTTTGTTTACTTTTAAATTTTATGTTTAAATATGATCCCTTGAAGGACATTGCAGTAATAAATACACCAACCTACTCTTAGTTAAAACTTGTGTAAAAATCAGTTTACTCTATCTGCTGAAATACACTACACAGGCAATAGACTTTACATTTCTAATTCTTGGATTTTGATAGCCATGGGTTACCTTTGTTTTTGTTTTTAATTTGGCTTTAAATGCTTTTTAATATATATCAGAAACTGGTTAAATTAGTTTCTTATTGTTGATTCTTCAGGTCTCTTGGGATTTATGTATGTATGTATGTATGTATGTGTGTATTTATTTATTTAGAGATGGAATCTCACCCTGTCACCTGGCTAATTTTTATATTTTTAGTAGAGATGGGGTTTCAGCATGTTGGCCAGGCTGGTCTCAAACTCCTGACCTTAGGTGATCTGCTTGCCTCAGCTTCCCAAAGTGCTAAAATTACAGGCATGAGCCACCTCGCCGGGCCTTCTCTTGGGTTTTAAATGTCTTTTCATCTTTTACCTGAAATTTCTAGGTTTAACCTTTTTAAACTAGTATTTTCAAGATTTGGACTAACTGTCAATGTTAAGTGTCAACATTACTGTGAAATCAACTGAAGAATTTTCATATGATGAATATACTCAGTCTCTCTTCAGCGTAATTGTATGTTTCAGCATTTGAAAATGAATTATAGGACATGATAGTGCTGGCATTTCCACTGGCAGGAAATACGATTCTTTCCAGGTTAATTAGATTAGGTAATATGTTGTTGACATTTACTTCAGCTAACAAAACAAACAATAAAAAGGTAATGTTAGAGGTACAAAGGAAGCCTATATAAAATAATTTGAATGTGTCTTATCACAATATTTACAAATAAATTATTCATTTACCTTATTATTGCCCTCATAAAGCAAGTATAGTGCTTCTGCAATTAAAATCTAGAATTCTTATTAATAAAATAAAGTTACTACAGGAAAAATGGCTTCTAGAAAATTATCTAACGAATTATCTTTATATTTCAATAATATTATAATTTAACATATTCTTTGGCAGCTAGACTGCATTTTTAAAAGTAATGCCTCAGTGAGTAGTTTTTGAATCAGATATATGGATTCCTTTTACATTTATATACTGGCCTGATATAAAATACATTTTTCCATTAGGCAAAACATTAACAGGGATTATGAATAACCTAGCAGTATATATTAAGGCTATGTAAATAGAATTTGTTTTACATTTTAATATGTGCATTAACTGAGTCTTATCACTAAGTAAATTTCTAACAGATCACTAAAATTCTTTGCAATATTAACCCTTCAAATCATCTCTTACAACACACAGAGAAAACACATTTGCAATTCATGCATAAAAAGTTTTAGAATCATTCATTATTAAGGTTTCAGAAGGCTGACTAATATGAATTTGTGAGATTAATGCATATGCATACATAATTGATGAATTATACTTTCATAACAGCCCTTTCAAGATTAACTTTTTCTTCTAATGGGATGGGTGGACTTCAAGCTCAACAACATTGTGAACGTAAATAAATATGAATTCATTCTTAACACCATGCATTCAGCACAGTCATTTACATGACGTCTTCTCATTCAGTTAGAAATGTCTCCAGTGAAGAGTAAACAAACAGGATAGCAAACCACTATGAAGTAATTCTAAATTGAATTTTTAGTTAGCTGTTACACTCAGGGATTTTGATGATTTTAGTTGGAAACTGTATTTATGTGCATATGATTTTGATAAAGGAAAAATAAATCCAACTTGTAGGCTTTTTCAGAGTAACCATTTTTACTTTTTATAAAAAGAAGTCAAAAAATTTAGTTTCTGTTTGATACTTTAATTGATGTTGATTTATCATCCCATTTTTTTCTCTGCAAAATGAATTGTACCCATCAGTGGTATCCTAAGAGAAGGGCAGCAGAAACAGTCTGCCAGATACAAAGTAGCAGTATTTTATCAATGCTATTGTTTAAAATCAACAAGTCAACTGTCTTTTAGTTGGTTTTATCATTGTTTTAAAGATTTTTAACATAAAACATACACCTTTTTGCACATATCCTTGGTACTGTCTTCACCTCACCTGCATTCCATGATTATTAAGATTAAATAAAACTTGTGTGGACCTGGCTATTTTAATATTGTATGCATTTTCCTTGTCTTAAAAAATAAGTAAGAAGCCAGGTGCAGTGGCTCAGGCTTGTAATCCCAGTGCTTTGGGGAGGCAGAGGCAGGTGATCACTTGAGATCACGAATTCGAGACCAGCCTGGACAAGATGGTGAAATCCTGTCTCTACAAAAACTACAAAAATTAACCAAACACAGTGGTGCATGCCTGTAGTCCCAACTACTCAGAAAGCCAAAACTTGTCTCCAAAAAATAATAATGATAATAATAAGTAATTCCAGAAATAAGGGCAATTTTAATATTTGTAATAACATTTCTTCTTTAATCTTTATATATGTATATTTATTTATAAAGTAATATCCCAAGATTGTCTCAATTTATTTCATTTGAACTATAGAAGTGAAATGATTATTCAAAATACTTTCAGAGGATACCTGAAAATAAAATATGTTTTCCAATTTTTTTACATAAAAATACTCTGTTCTTAAATTCCTAATTAGCTCTTAACTAATACCTGAGTTGATTATAGTTAGATCATAATTATACAAGAATACTTCATATTTTAAAATGTTTAAAATATTTCAAGCATATAATCACAAAACTTTTAAATATATAAATTATAATCAAATATTTAAATAAAATATAATTTATTAGTTTATTTTAGATACTTTCTATCTCCACTGAATTATCTAGGATTAGACCATACTTTATATATATAGACAGATTATGTGACAAAGCAGTAGATATATAACATCTAGGTTTTATAAGACACCTCTGTATCTGCTGATGACTAATCATATTGAGAACCATATCATATGATTATTGGCAATTTAGTTATTTTCCCCTGCTAAGTGTCAAAAATTAGGTTGCAGCCCAGGGTGGTGTTGTATGCCTGTACTTCTAGCTACTTAGGGGGCTGAAGTGGGAGGATTCCTGGAGCCCAGGAATTCAAATCTAGCCTAGGCAGCATAGTGAGATTCTCTCTTAAAAAAAAAAATGGTTGTTGACATTCTTATTGATTTATAAAAATTCTTTATATATGTCCTAGATATGAGTCCTTTGTCTTAGCTATATATTGAAAATATCTTCTTCCATCTGTTGCCTTGCATTCTTGCTTTCTTAATGGTGACTTCTGAGGAATGTAAATTTTAGCAAAGTACAATATATCAGTCAATTTATTCATAATTATGTTTCAAATGTCTTTTTCCAGTGTATTAACAAAAACTTGACTTAGTTCAAAATTAGGAAAATATTCCATCATCTTCAAGAAGCTTGTTTTACAATTCAAATTAATTTTATAATCTGTGTGCATTTATTTTTGGTGTATGGTATTAGATAGGGTCAAAGTTACCTTGTTAGTTTGGTATCTAATTGATCTAGAAAGCTTTCCTTTCTGCTCTGTTACTTATAATATCTTTATCAGAATTTAGCGACCACATATACATCAGACTGTTTTTGGTCTCCCCATTCTGTTTTATCAGTTTATTTGTATCTCCTTGCACCAATATCTCATAATATTTGGTGCTGTATGATCTCCAACACTATTCTTCCTCAAATGTGTCTTTGACCTTTCCTTCCTTTTTTGCCTTTCATTTGCCATATAAATTTTAGTATCAGCTTGGCAAATTCTATTAAAAATCTGCTAGAATTTTGATTGGAATTGCATCATATCTATAGATTATTCTGGAGGAAATATTCATCTCAATAATATAGTGACTTCTAATTGATGAACATAGTGTAATTTCCCCATGGATTTATTACTTTAATAGGATTTTTAAAAATCATTTTAATGCATACTCTAGAATGTACAACCTGCATTTTGATTAGTTGGTGTCTAAGTTAGAGTAGAACTTTAAGTTCTGCTTAAAACATTAAAATTGTTTAAAAATTTCCCTCTTTCTTTTTGTACTATTATCATAAAATATACTTCCACATATATTCTAAATCCCAGAAACAGCTAAATCATGTATTTATCAAACTAAATGCATGTTTGTTTTAAATGAAGTCTCACTATGTTGCCCAGGATGGACTCAAATTCCTGGGTTCAAGTGATCCTCTCACCTCAGCCTCCTGAGTAGCTGGGACTGCAAGCATGCATCATCATGTTGTAATCCATATTGAATTCTTAATTTCAGCCAAGGTCAAAAAGTCTAATATACATGTTACTGGAATCTTTGGCAGAGAGAAAACAAGGACAGAGAGGAGAGAAAAAGTACAGAAAACGTATCGAAAGAAATATTGACCATGTTTATTCTCAAGTGTCAGAAGACATTAAGCCACAGATTCTAAGGGTCCCATTTATTCCTACCGACATCTAAAAGCTTGTTTGAAGTTAAATTCTAGAATTTCTTCTATAAGCAAGTTATATACAAGGTACACACAACGTAAACCACACCTATGACACACCCTAGAAAAACAAGTGACAAAGAGTAATTACTAAATATCATCAGTAAAATGGACACTTAATTTTTAAAGGATGTATTAAAATAAATGTATTTTAATATGTTATGCTTTAAAAATAAATGACAAAATGTCTGAATTATACATAATTTTATCAATGTCTGATATTTATTTATTTACATCAATAAATTCTAGAATAGATATGGTATCATAAACAAATATATAAAAATATTTTTTTAATTGTGTGAACCTAGATAGTCTTTGTTTTGCTGCAGTAATAAATACCACTTCCACCTCAAACACTAATGACTTACAATAAAGAGGTGTGTGTTCATCACATGCCTATATCTTATTTTCTTTCTCCAGGATCCAGAATTATAGAGTACAAAATTTGGAGCATTATTGGTTACCATGACAAAGTAAAAGAGAGCATGATTATTTACTTGTTTGCCCTTAGAATGTCTGCCTAGAAGAAATTATGACATTTTATTGTCAATGGAAATCCTATGGTCACATAGTCAATGAGTTGAGATGGTGTCTAGAGGAAAACTGTAAATCATGGAGAACAACGAGCAAAGACCTCATGTTTTTCTTGTCTCTATCTCACTATTTTATGTAGTCGTGGAGGAGAGGGGAAGAGACCACTTGTGTTTTCATTTCATATTGCTTTCATTTTGTTTTTCTGTTTATAAGTATATAAACATTGGGGCTGATCATAATTACTCTGAATATCCTTTTTCTGAGAAAACAGTAAGTTTGCATGTTTCTGCTGTATCAGTGCATGTCTTGTCATGAAACCAGTCATTCTAAGTATTCTGAATATAGATTAATATAGGAATTGAGGTTTATATGAATGTGAAGGAAATGGGAAAGCAAAGCACAGGGAAGGCCTTTTGAAAAGGCAGGAAGCTGCCACCATAAAGTGAACAACTCAGCATGACATATTGAAGAATGTGTTTGTCAAAAGCTACCAAGAAATCATTGACTTTTAAAAGAAAATTCTAAGCAAGTTTTCTACACTTATCTCAGTAGGCAGCATCATAGTGGTGGTTCTCGATTCTTACCAACAGGCAGCTGTAAATTCCACATCTGCTCACTTGTCTGCTAGTAATCACTTCCAAGGAATAATGACCTCTGTTTCTCTCCTGCTTTCTAAGAGAAGATTTTAGGAAACATAGTTCCAAGCTTCTTCACAGTTACGTGGAAGATTTTTTTAAAGGGTATGGTGATTATACTGAATTGGTAACAGATAATTCAACCATCCTACTAATTTGAGGTTAGATGTAGTTGTATAATTTCTTTTGGCCAATGAAATATGAGAAGTATTGTGTCACTTCTCAGCAATCTATTATTCTAGGAGTCCAGGAGTTGTTGCAGCCTTCTCCTACACACAGAGATGATGGAAACATTTACCAAGATAAATCTTCATCAGCCTGGGTCTCTGAGTGATTATAATGAACAGAGTTGCCCTTCAAACCCAACTTGGATCAGTAATATGTTCAAGAAATAAAGTTCTGTCACAGTAAGTCATGAAAATTTTGTTATTGTAGCCTGACCATCCTAATGCATAACAACAAAATCACACACACACACACACACACACACAAACACACACACACACACACTCTTGCTGGCTTAAAATAAGGCAGCATTATTTATTTACCTATCATGTCACATCAATCTAAAGTTTTCAGGAGGCCTCTGTTTTGGTCATTCTCACTCCAGGACTAAGCTGTTGAAAAAGCCATCATATCTGATGCTGCCATCACAGTGACAGATGGAACAATAATTACTTCTTGTTGATTATATGCAGAAATGGTCTAATTTACTTAAATTTATTGAACAAAGAAAATCACAAAAATGTACTTAATTTATAGAATGCAGCTAAGTGCAATCTTATCATGTGCCTGGAAAAAATATGAACTAGAACACTTATTAATATTTCTGATGCGTGCCACCATGGCAAGAAACTCAAAGAGATAATGAATGACAATTATAGGTTATGAGAGGATTTTCACGAGCTAGAAAGATAGGTTCAGTTATAAGATATAAATTCCAAGAGGAATACAAGTAAAGTTCTATATTAAAATCCTCAAGAATCAACTCAGAAAGCAAAATCTCTCAGGAGTCATAGTTAAAAATAAACAAATTGAAAACTAAAATGCTGGTATTATACTTTATTTAAAAAAATTCAATTCCTAATAGGAAATAGTTTTTAAAGAGGGAAATTTATCCCTTACTCTTAAATATTTCTGAGGCACACTTGTGATTTTTGAGAACCACGTTGGAAGGAGTGTACAAAATTCCACACTAGTAGTAAACTAAAGCTATTCAAATATATTTTAGGGGAGAATAAGGGAATTAATTGTTGAAAATGCTGGGAATGATTATTCTCTAGAACAAATATCTCATAATTTAATACTATCTATTTTGATATATTTTGAAGAGAATTATACCAGCTCTTTATTCAAAAACAGAAAAACTGTTGAAATAATAGGAGAAATTTTAGTCTAAAATAAGGAAGAATTTTATGACATCTTTCAGAGCAAAAACAAGAGACAATAATAGCAATAACAACAACAAAATAATGAATCAGGCAAATACTGTGAAAATTCCATCTATAAATAACTAACAAAGAATGTATTAAGCACTGTCTTGTTGACATTTTTAAAATATTTTTATTGTTTGAGAGGTTTGCTATGCCTGAGATGTTTAGAGATTATATTTCATCATATACTCAAAAAGAAATTATAGGTCGAGCAAAATATATAGCAGCGTTTTAAAAAGGGAGCTAATTTTGAATTTCAGACAATATCAGTATGATATCTAAAAAATTACTTTCTTGAAGTAGTTTATGTACAATTATTATTTCCTCTAGGTAAAATGTATGGTTATCATGTTTTCAAATAGAAATAATCAGGGTAGGGACTGGGCGCCGTGACTCACACCTGTGATCCCAGGACTTCAGGAGGCCAAGGTGGGCAGATCACCTGAGGTCAGGAGTTCAAGACTAGCCTCATCAACATGGCAAAACCCCATCTCCATGAAAAAAAAACAAAAATTAGGTGGGCGTGGTGGTGCATGCCTGTAATCTCAGCTACTTGGGAGGCTGAGATAGGAGAATAGCTTGAACCCAGGAGGTGGAGGTTGTGGTAAACTGAGATCACACCAGTGCACTCCAGCCTGGGTGACAGAGCGAGAACTCCATTTCAAAAAAAGAAAAAAAAAGAAAAAGAAAAAGAAATTATGGGGCTAAAACAAAAGTGAATTTGATTTTAAGTAAGTAAAAGTATTGGCAATAGTTTGTGTTCACTTTGGTATGAGAGTATATGTGACAATTAGAGATCAATGTTTTAACATTTGTAAACATGTTTTAAAGTTGACATAAACATCTCTTCTTAAATATGTTTTTAATATGGAATATCAGGAAAACAATCATGTATTTTGCATAGAATATACTTTAAACAATGAAAAGTAATCCAAATATTCAAGCATACTATTGTCTTCGAAGAAATAAAAAGATTCATCTTTTATAAAAGTAAAAAAAAATGTATTATAATAAGTAGAGCCACACTCGCATTGTTGTATTCTCACATAAGAGAGTTAATTTTATACTTACTTTTTAAATAAGTGTGCATGATGGCTTCTGGACATATATCATTGAGAAGTTCCTTAAAAGGGAATTATGCCTTTGCTGTATAAAAGATCTCTTTACTGTAGGTCAAGGTTGAAGATAATCTATTCCTTACCCAATCACAAAAGAGTTGTGGAGTGAGTCTTAAAAAGCCTAATACTCAGGCAATAGATAGTCTATCCAGCTCATATACCGTTGACAAAAAGGCTGTTTTTCTTGACCAGTTATATGCACAGTACTAAATGCAAAACTATTCTTTAGAATCTCTAGCAGATCTGAATTAATCTAACAAATTTTTGTTCCAGAATACATTTGTGATTTTCACTAGAGGAATAATGAAATTTTAAGTTTTGTAATTAGCAAAGACAATAGCTCATACAAAGGTGACAAATTTTTATGTTATATTTAATATCAATATATATCTCTAATTCTAAAACATAAAAGGGGAGAATATTTGAATATATTCATTATTCAACCTAAAAGTAAACTTTTAATGAAATATCTTGAAAAATACAATTTTATTATTTAAAAATTTATTCAATTCAAGAAGCCAATACTTACCGAGGCATAACATATGTATAGCATTACAACAAATTGGTCAAACTTTTGAAAGGTCAAGAATTCACAGATGACATGACAGTGAAATTTAGACTAAACCTTGTTCTAGCTGAATAATTATATCCCATAACCTGAAAACTGAATTTATGATGTAGATCATTTATAGGCTTCTTATCGCAGACTTGCTGTTTAGTGTCTAATAATTAATGTCTGAAATCATTAAAAAACAGAAAAATCTAGTTGTTTTCAGACCCAATGAAGACTTGAAATTATTTGAATGAATATAATCTCATGTCAGTTCTTCAGTTCACAACATTTTTATTCCTATTTTCTACCTTTATAGTTGCTACTTATTGCTAATTTAGACTAAAATCTTTAGATATGTTTACAAAGTCAGCATACAATATATATTTAAAGTGAAAAACTTTCATTTCTTCTTGTAAAGAGATCCAAAATGCCATAAATTGATTTATTAACTAGAAACTGAATGTTGTTATATGTAGTGGTGGAACGAAAAAGTGAGATTTGGTTTTACTGCCCAGGGAGTCTACAATGTCAGGAATAGAGATTTAGCAGGGGTGGGGAGCGGTGTTGGGGAAAATATGTGATTTTACCAAAGAATGTTGCATTTGCAGAATTCCTTAAATACGATAGAATTTGTCTTCCTCATATTGCACAATGAATGGAAGCAAAACGAAACGAAACAAAACAAAAGGTTTAGAAACTTTCACAAAGCCATTCAAAAATTAGTGAGCAAGACAAGAATAAAAGTCAGGTGAAAGGCTGAATGTGGTAGGCAATGTTATTGACCTTCTACCCAGGAAATTTACGAAGTGGCCACATAATTTTATGCATATGACTCACCTTTAAACTCACAGAACCTCAGTTGTCTGGTATATTAAACCCTCCTGTTATGGGCTGAATTGTCTCACCTGTAATATTTGCATGTTGAAGTCCTAACCCACAGTATCCCAGAATGTGACTGTATTTGATGATAGGGCTTTTAAACAGATAATTAAGGTAAAATGAATCAGCCATGATTTAATATGACTGCTGTCCTCATAAGAAGAGGAAATTAAGACACATAGATCATGCAAAAACAATGAAGAAGATGGCCAAGGAAAGAGACTCTCAGAAGAAACCAACCTTGTCAACACCATAAACTGCTAACCCCTCAAACTGTGAGAAAATTAAATTCTGTTGTTTAAATCACAACCTGTGGTAATTTGTTAGGGCAGCCTTAACAAACTAATATACCTACTAAAGCATAGAGTTCATATAAAGATTAAACAGGATTATATATGCAAGTCATTTTGCATACAAAAACACTCAGTTCTAGTTACTTTTCCTTTTTTAATCCTACTTTCTCCCTCAATCAAAGTCCACGATGAAGAATGTCCAGTGTATCTGAAAAACTCGAGAGGCAGAAAGTTTATAGATAAGATGCTCAACCAATTCAAACCTGTAAAGAAGAAAAATAAGAAAACCAAAAAGGTAATACTTATCATATCAGAACAAAGTGCTATTCTTTTAAAAAAGAGCTGAACTAACATCTCTCAGTTCATCGGGAAATGGCAGAAATGAATTTGGTTTAGAATTCCTAAACATATATTCAAAGAGGCATGAAAGAGTTAAATGAGGCTCCACAGAGCTCCTTCTTCTTATTGTCTATAATTACTACCTAGAAGGAAAGACCATTGTTAGTCAAAACATGCCATATCTGTATATAGTTAAGCATCTCCAAAGCTTATAAGCTGCAAAAATGATTGACAAGTAATCTAATTTTAACTTTTTCTGGTTTCAAAAAGAGTTCACGATATTTGTTCAATCAATTTACTCATTGACTAATTATTATTGACTAGAGATAATTACCTTCAAAAAAATCCTTTATTCCTTATATCCTTATTCTAGGGCCCCTCAATGAGCCTTGAGAATTAACTAGGCAAACAACTTGAGACATTGCCTCAAGATAGATTTATTTAAAATAAACGAATACCATTAATCTCATTCAGACACTTGGCCAGGCAGGCATTTCTGCTTAAGTGTGCAATTGCACACTGCTGAGCTGTCATGCTGGGATGCAGAATAGAACTCTGACATTTGAGTTTAGTAAAGTATATTCCCCCAGGTCTCCAAAAGATAAAAAGGTAAATTTGACATATGGAATAATTTGCCTTTGTGGCATATTAGCACCTTCAACATCACAGTGCAATGCCTGAGGGTCCATGAAATGTGCTAAGAAATGGTGTCCTTTATTTATAACATGACTTTTTCTTGTGAAAAAAAAACAAGGAGTAAAATAGTAGATAATAACATTTTTTAATTGCCTTATTTTTTAAATCAAGAATTTTTATAACCCAAGGAGATAGAAAATTAATAGGTAATTTAGACCTGGAATAAGTAAACTTAGTGAATATCTATAGAATTCTTCACCCCAGGTCTCTAGAACATACATCTTTCTCAGTATTATACCTATTCTGAAAGTGACTATATAATTGGAAGTAAATCACTCTTCAGATTTGCATAGCATTTCAGAGACTTAAATGAAATATTAGTTGGCTGTTTGTTTGTTATTTTCTTCCATTATTCCTTCCTGTCTCTGTTGTTAGTACAGTTATTGGCATAAAAGAAGTTTTTAATACCTATTCCTAGATTGTATTCTAGCCTGGGCAATAGAGCAAGAATTCTGTTCTCTCTCTCCCTTTTTTCTTTCTTCTTCTTTCTTTCTCTCATAAAAGAAAAAAAGAATTTTTATATCATATTATACAAACACTATAATCAATTGGCTATACTCCTCTCTGGAAAAAAATCAATTAAGACAAAACAAATTTAAAAAAACAAACAAAACAAGATCAAACACATCAAGTTATGAAGCTGATTAACAGTATATCATCCTCTTTTTACAGATTATTGTATGATCTGATGAAACACTTGGAAAGGACAGGGCATTTGATAGCCTTATACTCTGGACAATGAATACTACCAATTGATTTTTCAGAGTTGTCTAGGTCTCTTGGACAAGAGCCAACAACAATGACCCATTACAACTTCACCCAACGTAACTTGAACTTTAGGGATACAGCACTTTTTAAAGAGATTAACCTCTCTTGGCTCTTGTCAGTGCAACTGGGAAGAAGAAATTGGAAGTTTTCAAGAAAGATGTCTTTCCTAAGGAAAAATTAGTGTCTACTTCCCAAATCATGTGTTGATTTTAAACACAGAGAAAGAATGTACACCACCTTGCCCAACATATTGGTATGCTTGTTGTATATTGTCACTTATGTACATGTTAAATCATTTTAAAAGGTTTTCATGCTAGCTTAAAACTATATTGAAAATGATTTTGACACAAGTATAATAGAAAATCAGAAGCAAAAAAATACACTAGCTAACTTAATTCACTGGATAAAATTTCTTACAGAGCACTTGATTATGTTTTTTGTGGACCTAATACACAAAATAACCAGTACAAGTAAAATGATAGAGGTAATTGCTAACTAAAAATACCATTTCTTGATTCCTGATTATGTGCAAGGCATTGTATCCAAAAACTTAAAACTGTATTTTTTGTCAAAATTTCATAGATGAGGAAACTTAGATAGATGAATGGGGATGTGTAATTTACCCATAATTGTACAGATAATAAGTGTTAGGACCTAAATTTCAGGATCCAAATTGAAAACTGACCTGAAAGCTGGGTTTATCAGACTGCAGAGAGAGTGTTCTTAACCAGGATAATTTAAGTCTAAATCTACAGAAAGGGGCGTAGTGGCTCATGCCTATAATCCCAGCACTTTGGGAGGCCGGAGCGGATCACGAGGTAGGAGATAGAGACCATTCTGGCTAACAAGATGAAATCCCATCTCTACTAAAAATACAAAAAATTAGTCAGGCATGGTGGCACACACTTGTAATCCCAGCCACTTGGGGGACTGATGCGAATCGCTTGATCCCAGGAGGCAGAGTTTGCAGTGAGCCGAGATCGCGCCACTGCACTCCAGCCTCGGTGACAGAACAAGACTCTGTCTCAAAAGAAAAAATTAGCCAAACTGTAATGGAAAAACCGAAATAATCACTTAGTGAATGGTATTTTTGTTGAATGTGCTCAAGGTCTTTTTTTTGTTGTTGTTATATTTATAAAGGCCAAAAAAGTTAGTCTAAGTAGTGTTATACATATATGGTTATTCTTAATTGAGCAATATACACACATACACATTCACACATCTATTCACATATGTATGTATATATATAAAAAAATGAATAGATGGATAAATAGGTAATAAGTATTAGAGTTCTCTAGAGAAATCAATGGAACAATAGACTAATTGGAGATCTATAGCCATAGCTATAGCTATCTCAATTATGGAGGCTAAAAAGTCCCAAGCTATGCGATTGTCAATTGGTGATGCAGGGTTGTCAATCATGTAGCTCCAGTTCAAAGGCTAGCAGGCTGGAGACCCAGTAAAGGCTGAGTTCTATGGTGGGAAAATAACTCAGTTTGAGTTTTGTGGCAAGAAAATAACTCAGCCCAGCTCAAAGACAGCTAGGAGGAATTATCTCTTAATTTTGGGGAGGTCAGCATTTTGTTCTATTCATGTCTTCAAATGACTGGATGAGGCATTAATCTCTGCAATCCCTCCAGGAATGTAGTATTTCTTTTGGATTACTATTTTCCTCAGTAGAGTCCACTGTAGCATCCCCCACCATAATGGTCTCACTCCACAGGACAAAGAACCAATGTGGAATTTCTGTCAGATGTGAAATCGATCTGTTTAATTTAGGCATTAAAGGACTCTTATTCATTCAAGGGGTTCTGGGTCTGTAAACTGGGAATGGGCAATCCTAGCCTCTCAATCATTCCCAGTTATTATTCAAGATAAACTTCTGTTAATTTGCCCTAGAAATGTTTTGTGTATACAAATCAAGTAAAAATTTCTATCTATTTCACTTCTAGGAACACCATGATCAACTAGTCAATGCCATAGGTTTATGAGCGTAGGTCTCAAATAACAAACATATTCCATCATGCCAACCTCCCTGACTTGAATCCGTTAATCCCCTCTGATCGAGATGGAGGAGTTGCTTCTATCATAGGTAGAAAGGTCTCTTCCACTGGCAAGGAAGACTCATCAGAATTTAGGAGCTCAATGTTACCAGCTTTGTCAGGGTTCTCCCACACATCCACATTCCAGCCTCAGGATTCCATTCCTTCCCAATCACTGTCTTCACTTTAACAGTAGACATTCTTCAAGGCTGTCAGTTCAATGTGAATTGTAATTCAGCCAGTCACAGGATAAGGATCTATCTGAATTTTCAGAAATCTCAGCCCTGCAGCTAGAGGACATAAGGAATTCATTCAGGAGTAACTTAGAAGGTTTCACATTATTTGCTCAGCACTTGATCTGGGAATTTGAATCCCTGAGTTCATTCTTTTGCCTCCTAAATGGTCCAGCAATATTACAAGTAACTGGTAAGTCTCAATATATCTATTAGTTTGACAAAAATGTTCAAAAGTATCATGCATCACCACCTGGATC
Source organism: Cacajao melanocephalus (assembly GCA_963573385.1). NCBI lineage: Eukaryota > Metazoa > Chordata > Mammalia > Primates > Pitheciidae > Cacajao > Cacajao melanocephalus. The sequence continues at coordinate 53,570 of CAUYLG010025739.1, forward strand.
CTGGTTTCTTATAAATGGTTAATTATTAGATTGGTGCAAAAATAATTGCAGTTTTTGAGATTTTTCTTTTTTTTTTTTGCATTTTTATTTTTGAAAGAAAGAAAAAGAGAGGAAAGAAAGTGAGAATGAAAGAAAGAAAAAAAAGAATGTAAGAGAGAATGAAAGAGGAAGAGAAAGAGGGAGAGAGAATGAGATTCTTGTTCTATTGCCCAGGCTAGAATGCAGTCTAAAAATGGGTATTAAAAACTTCTTTTATGCCAATAATTGTGCTTAACAATGGAGACAGGAGGGAAACAGAGATGAAAATAACAAACAAGCAGCCAACCAATATTTTATTTAAAGCTGTGAAATGCTATGCAAATGCTGAGGAGTGATTTACTTCCAATTATGTGGTCACTTTTAAAATAGGTGTAATGTGATACTGAGAAAAATG
>CAUYLG010025740.1:0-79813 GCA_963573385.1 Cacajao melanocephalus
CACATGGACACAGGGAGGGGAGCATCACACACTGGGGTCTGTTGTGGGGAAATCAGGGAGGGACAGCAGGGGGTGGGGAGTTGGGGAGAGGTAGCATGGGGAGAAATGCCAGATATAGGTGAAGGGGAGGAAGGCAGCAAATCACACTGCCATGTGTGTACCTATGCAACAATCTTGCATGTTCTTCACATGTACCCCAAAACCTAAAATGCAATAAAAAAAAACAAAACTACAAAACAATGCTGAAATAAAGAAAAACTAAATAAAAGTAAAAAAAAAAAAAAAGAAAAGATAAAGTTGACAAACTTTTATCCAGATTAACTAAGAAGAAAAGAAAGACCCAAATCAGTAAAATCAGAGATGAAAAAAGAGACATTACAACCAATACAGTATAAAAGCAAATGATTATTAGATAGTACCATGAGCTTCTAATCATAGAAGAAGTTGGAAAACCTAAGAGAAATGTATAAATTTCTGGACACATACAACCTACCAAGATTGAACCATGAAGAACTCCAAAACCTGAACAGACCAATTACATACACTGGAGAAAGGACAGTCTCTTCAATAAATGGTGCTGGGAAAACTCCATATCCATATGCAGAAGAATGAAATTAGACCTCTGTCTCTTGCCATATACAAAAATCAAACCACGATTGATTACATGTTTAAATCTAAGTCCTCAGAATATAAAACTACTATAAAAAAACATTGGGGGAAACTGTCCCACACATTGGACTGGGCAAAAATTTCTTGAGTGATACCCTGCAAGCACAGGCACCCAAAGCAAAAATGGACAGATGAGATTACATCAAGTTAAAAGGCTTCTGCACAGTGAAAGAGACAATCGACAAAGTGAAGAGAAAACCCTCAGAATGGGACTAAATATTTGCAAACTACCCATCTGACAAGAGATTAAGTAACCAGAATATATGAGGAACTCAAACAATTCTATAAGATAATATCTAATGATCCAATTAAAAAACAGGCAAAAGATTTGAATAGACATTTCTCAAAAGAAGACATACAAATGGCAAACAGGTATATGAAAAGGTGGTCAACATCATTGATATTCAGAGAAATGCAACTCAAAACTACAATGAAATATTATTTCATCCCAGTTAAAATCGCTTTTTTCCAAAAGACAAACAATAACAAATGCTGATGAGGATGTGGAGAAAAGAGAACCCTTAAGCACTGCTGGTAGGAATGTTAAAATAGTAAAACCACTGTGGAGAACAGCTTTAAGGTTCCTCAAAAAACTAATAACAGAACTACCATGTGATTCAAGAATCCTATTGCTAGGTATATACTCCCCAAAAAAGAAATCAGTATATCAAAGATATACGTGCACTCTCATGTTTATTGCAGCACTAGTCATAATAGCCAAGATGTGGAAGCAACCTAAGTGCCCATCAAAAGATGAATGGATAAAGAAAATGTGGTACATATATAAAATGGAGTACTATTCAGCCATAAAGAAGAATGAGATCCTGTCATTTGCAGCAATATGAATAGAACTGGAGGTCATTATGTTGCATAAATAAGCCAAGCACACAAAGATAAACATCACATGTTCTCCCTTATTTGTGGGATCTAAAAATCAAAACAATTGAACTCACGAACATAGAGAGTAAAAAGGATGATTACTAGAGGCTGGAAATGTTAGCAGAGTGGGTTATAGGGAGGTGGGGATGGTTAACAGATAAAATAGTATTAGATAGAATGAACAAAATTCAATATTTGACAGCACAACAGAGTGACTTCAGTCAACAATAATTTATTGTACATTCAAAAATAACTAAAAGAGTATAATTCAATTGTTGGTGACAAAAAGAAAGGATAAGTGCTTGAGGTGATGGAAACCCCATTTACCCTGATGTGATTTTTACACATTGTGTGCCTGTATCAAAATATCTCATGTATCCTTTAAATATATACATCTACTACATACCCATAAAAATCAAAAATTAAAAATTAAAAAAAAAATTTGCTCCTACAACTTAACCCAAATCTATCCACTTTCTTTTCCATCTCCAGTAGAGACACCCTTCACAGACACTATCATAGAACAAATCACCATGTTTTGTCCTCTGTTCTGTTGTAATAATCTCCCAACTGGAGTTACTCCTTCCATTCCTGGTCCTGTTACACTGTCAGATTGCTTTTTGTAAAAAACGTAAATCATACTGTGTTTACCTTCAGTTGAACCCCTTCTGTGAATTTCCAATGTATTTAAAATAAAATCCCAATTGTTTGTCATAATATTTATGACCCAACAAGAACTGTTTCTAGCTCACCAAACTCTACCCACACAAACCCTTCTAGCCACACAAACCCTTCGACCTTTGATCATCCTAAATTTCTTCCAAACTTTGGACTTTTGCATTTGTTATCACCTCTACCTAGAACTCTCAGTTCTAGAGTTTCAAATGGATGGTTCTTTCTCATCACTCAGGCCTTGAAACAAATGTCACCTTCTCAGCACAGCTTTGACTTACATGCAATGTAAAGTAGTCAACTCTCACCCCTTGCCTGCTTCAATCACCATCACATTACTGTTATATTTTCTTCATCTCTGTTATAATTTATTTTGTTCATTTACTTGTTGCCCTATTTTTTTTTTTTGCCTGTTTCTCTTTTCTAGAATGTAATCTCTATAAAGGCAGGAGCTGAATCATGTCCCCCATAATATGTTCAGTGCCTAGAAAAGTGGCTTGGAACATAGTAGTCATTCACTATTATTTTTTGAATGAATATCAAGGATTTCTGTTGTTAAATATTTACACTCCCTATGAATTGGGTAGATTCAGTCTCATAAGATTACCAGTCAAAATTTTTAATGTACCATTATTTAATGTATCACTATTTAAATTGCTCCTTAAACTCTTCTTTACCTTTGGATTTCAGCTTTTGCTCTTTTACAAGGATGAAGCTATGCTGATTTTGAGGGATTTAGCAAAGGTTACAATATCATAATAACTTCCTAGATATATTCTGAAAAGCAATGTACTTTTTAGTGTGCAAAATTATTTGGATGAAATCATATTTAAGGTTTAAATGCCTCTATTTACCACTAACATAAAATATTTACTTAGCTCTCTTTAGAAAAAAACAAGATCTGTGTCTCTCTCTCTACACAGACACACACAGAGACACACACACACACACAGAGACACACACACATTCGCTTTCAAAATAGCTATTTTTAAGGTCATATGCATTCCAGAAAACAGCTTCATTTGATGGTAATAGTGACTTATTAGAAAAAGATCTGTTTGTTTCTAAAGGGTTACCTTTTTGTCTTCCAGAAAAATATGTCAATAACCACTGGAGTATAGAGAAATCTTTACTTTCTTGATTTTTTTCACTGCACTATTTTATGTCATTTGCTGGGGAGGTTGAGATAACTGTAGGTGAAAGTACACATTTCTAAAAAGAACCCTGCTGAGGCTATGTGGAAAGATTCGTAATGGCTAAAAATTGCAGACTGCTCAGTTAATTGATTTTTTTCTATCTAGAGAATAGCCATTCTTTTATTTTCACTGTAGTTGACATATAATAGACTGATCTCAAGGTGCACAGTGAACTCTCTCCAGTTGTGAGAACATGTGCTTTTAAGTGGAATGCTTGGTACCAATTTAATAGAGAAAATTATATGGGCTGACACTAACCCTTCCTATTTGTTCATGTGGGCATGTTATTATTCTCATGGCTTAAAGTTGACCCAGAAGACAAATAACAAATGGATAATAAATAAGTGTCTTTTTCCTCATTATATGTGGATTCTTTTTTCTTCTTAGGATTGGAAAGAAGCTATTTTTTGATCCTATTTCTAAGGGGTGTGGATAATATTCTTCTTTCAAACTAATCATAATCATTATATATGCCATGCACTTTTATGAAACTGTGAATCTTTACAAACATTAATTATCAGAGCTCCACTATGAAGCAACAAAGGTTGACCCCACAAATCAGATATTCTCTTTCCTTGTTGCCAGGACACTACATAGAGTTTCCTGAGCTGGAGTCTAAGAGAGCTGTCCTTTTATACTGCAGCTTCCCTAAAGGGTAGTTAACAGGCAGTTTATGGAGAAAACATCCCATTTATTTCTGAGGTAGTTGGACTCTATTGCCAGTTCTGAACTAAAATTCCACTGCAACAGTATAATATATTAATTATAATCAATGCATTAGTTATAAGTAAAGCAAGTTTGGCCTAGCTACTTCATCTTTGGTAGTTTCAGTTCAAGTAGACTTTTCAGATGAGAAGTTCAACTTAAATGAGAATGAAGAGTTTCCAAGTCTCCTGGCTTGTATCATTAGGAGATTAATGATTGACATTTTATTCATGAAATGTGTCAATAATTAATTTTTTTGTATCTTTCCAAAACACTTGTTAGGTATTGATGGAAAAGTATTGTATATTTTGCAGGAAGTACAATTCTTTCTAATTCTAAAAAAATAAAGATTTCTCTGTGTATTAAACAACTCTTCTCTGTTATAAAGTAAAAGGATAATAGGGAATGTAAACTTTTATCTGCATTCATGGAACATATTAAAATACCCATCGAAATTCCTGCTGGCTGGTCTTCCCTTCAAAAGTACATACTTCAACTTATTTTCTATTTATTTTGGGGGGAAGACCACATTTTAATTAATATAATACATCTGAAATGTGATTATCAACTGAAAGAAGGAAAAATCACCTACTCTTTAGATACTAAACATATCAGTTAGCCTTTGCTGTATTGCAAACTACCCTAAAGCTTGGTAATTCAGACAACAACAATTTAATGAGCAAGCAATTCTGGGGATTGGCACTTTAGATTATGCTCATCTGTGCAGTTCTTCTTGCCTCTGTTGGGGTCATTCGTGCCTTTGTGATCAGCTGCTGAGTTGCCTGGGGGATGGCTTTTTTCAGAGGACCTCATATTAGACAGCTCATTCCTTGTCTGTGTGGGCTGTTATGCTGCAACAGGCTGCTAAGCAATGATCCAAGAGGTTAAGCACAAGCATGTAAGTCCTCTTGAGGTCTAGCCTTGTAACTAACATAACATCATTTTAGTGGCATTCTGTTGGTCCAAAGAAATCCCAAGACCAGGGGGTGAGGCTTGATGTATTAGTTCATTCTCTCATTGCTATAAAGAACTACCTTATACTGGGTAATTTATAAAGAAAAGAAGTTGTCATCAATGTGCTATGACTATTAGAAAAAAGAAAAGAGGTTTAGTTGGGTCACAGTTCTGCCGTCTATACAAGAAGCAAAGCAGAGGAAGCCTCAGGAAAAATTCAATCATGGAAGAAAGTGAAAGGGAAGCAGGAACATCCTACATGGCTGGAGCAGAAGGAAGAGAGAGAATGGGGAGGTGCTACACACTTTTAAACAACTAGATCTCACGAGACCTCAGTCATTATCAAGAGAACAGCAAGGGGGAAATCTGCCCCCATGATGTAGTCACCTCCCACCAGGCCCCTTCTTCAACACTGCTAATTACAATTCAACGTGAGATTTGGGCAGGGACACAAATCCAAATCATATCACCTGGTAAACCACACAATAAAAGAGAAGATTCAGAGATGCTAAAGCAGATACCCTACCCCAAGAAGAGGTCTCAATGGAGCTCAGATCCTCATGTCCTTCAGGCGTGAACATGTACAAATAACTTTCCTTGCTGTGACCTCATGCTCAAAATGCAACCTTCTGATTTAATGTGGTTTTTCATGTAGTATGCTGAGAATTTCCTGGTCAATAGATTCAAGTAGAATTTATATTTCTTATTACAAATGGGTAAATTGGCACTCAGCTCCGCTTACCTCATTTCTGACCATCTTTTTTTGCCTTTTTCCCCTCCCATTAAATAAAGTACCTTCTTTCTTTCTCTGAGCTCTGTTCTCTGGTACCCAGATAATAGACATGTGGTTCAATTTCAGCACAGGCTCCATATAATTGTCTTCTTCTTTTTCCTTTGGAGGCAAGGGCTGGGCTGCAGCATGGCCATCATTATGTTGACCCTAAAAGGAGCCACAATGGTTCTAAACATCTAGGTCTGATCGCCTGGACCTACAGAGGCTCTGCCTTCTCCAGTGACTGTTTAGCGGGATCGGATGGGTTGTTAGTGCCTCATGAGTTGGATTTTGACCAATGAGATCGAAGTAAGAAAGGAAATGTTCGATAAATTGCTTGTCCATCCTCTCTTTCCAACACAACCAGATGGTTCAGAGAAGCAATGATTCCACATATCCTTTATAAAGGTACTTATGTGACCAGCCAGGTTTTCCATATGCCTGTGAATGCCTTGGTAATGTATCACTTTGTATTGACGTTTGCTCCTTTCTTGACTAAAATCCCCTTTCCCTTCATTCTTGGTCCACTGAGATTGCACTCTCTCCAAAAAGCATGCATGTAAGCTGTGTATCATGCCTTCATGCTCTGTTTCATAGGGAACTCAGAATAAAATGAAACATGGAAGACAGTAACTTTTCATGCATTTGTTAACTACTAAGTAAACATGGATTTAGGGAATTTGTTTGTTTTGAGTTTTGACCAACAAATACGTAATGGCCTTATTACAGAATAACCCTGACAAACTGGGGTATGTTGTTTTGCTGAGGCGTAACTCTTCTTGTCCGATGCTTTGAGACAGGTTGGTGGAGTCACTTAGCTAGAGAATGACAGCACACTGCATACAGCAAAGCCAGTTTCGATAAATTATGCTATGTGTGGGATTTTAAAAATACTTGTAAAAGAAGAACTTTTTTTCTTTTGCTGATACACTGTGATGATAGAAACTCTTTTTGAAATTATAATGGCCTGTAAATATATATATATGTAAACCGAGGGATGAACTCCCTGTTCTATTATCCTTTTTACAACTATAAAATCTAAATTAAAAGTTGAATTTATCACATCACACAACTAATGAAATTTCAATAAATCATGTTAATTTTATATAGAAAATAATTTATTGCTGAAGCTATACTAGTACTCACCATTGATATTATATATACAAATATGATAGTGTGCCATATGATTATTTGATTATCTCACTGGTTTCTCTGTTTAAACAATTTTATTACCTTTTATCATATGTTAATTCTGCTTCTGTCTTTTTCCATTAGCCCAAAATAATTAAAGTAGAACATTCCTACAAAACATAGTAGTTTTCAGGATAGGACATTCAACTCTTATGTAAGTAACTTAAGTCAAATTCAATAATTTCATAGTTCAATGCTTTTTTAAAGCAAAAATCTAGGGATTATTTCCCTCATAACTGTTTAAGGAAATCAATGTTTGCCCAATAGTAGGTGCTAAAAGTTCTCATTTGTGGCATTAGGTGGAGCTAACAAGAGCAAAGGATGTGCTTACCGGCATATTAAAATGTAAACGCTGTTGCTTCATTATCCTTTTGTGCAACATGGTCACCTAAACACAAGGGTAAACATGCACATTCAAATAAAGTAATGCTCAGTCATAAAATCGTCATCCCACAATGAGATGAAGACAAAAGGAAAAGGAAAAAATGGGAGACATGGAGAATGGACAACATTAAACCCTGTAGAATGTGTGACCTCAAAGATGCCTCCACTCCAGGCTGTCTCCCAGCTGCAAGGTAGGGGATGGGTAACCCACACTGAGTAGGGAAGAGAATGGGACAGAGAGTCCAGGGCCTGGGTCCCAGAGCTGAGAAGCCTGAGACCCACATGTGCACCTTGGTGACTTCACCATGTGACTTCACATGCCATTTGGGACAGGCCATGTGGGAAACCCCAATTGTACTTTTGCTGAAATCTAGAAAAGACATGGTCATAGGGCACCTCCAGTGTCCTGCCCTTGCTTGGCCCAGATTTGTTTGCTGGTGTTTTGCCACTAGAAATAGCCCTTGCATTACCCTAATCTGTATTTGTGTGTTGTGCTGGTTTCCTGGAGATTGTCACCACCTGCCAAAGGTGGGTGTGTTAAAAAAACACCACTGTTTCTGGGGCTTGGTGGTGTCTCATGAGATCAAGCATACCCCTGGCCCAGGTCACTGTAACTGTCTGTTAGTTGAAGAAAAAGCAGTTCTGGGTGCAAGCAAGCACCACCTTTTGTAGCTGTCACTGTCCTGACCTTGTGAAAAGAGTCCACCCTCCTTGGGGCACCCCATGGATAACACAGTAACAGAGGTTCCAGAGAGGGTGGGTGCAGCTGTCGGTCTCTTCATAATTGGCACAGACTATTTTGGATATTTCTGGGTAGGCAGTTTTTTTGCATGTTTTAGGAGAGGTTAATTGATTTTGGTGTTATATATCAGGCCTTTAGTTTGGGTCTTATTTTAGTGGTTGTTTGGGGGCCCAAGGGAGAGAAATGAGCAGTGGATGGGGCTTTTCTGTGTGCTCCTGTGGGCGGGTTCTTTTGCTTTTGTTTTCATTTCTCATTCTTCCCCCTCCATAAGCCAAAGTCATTTCCTGTGGTTTCCACTGTGTGGACAGTGCTCAAGCACGATGCTTGCCAAAAGGATTAGGGGCTGGATGAGCCCCAGGTCACAGACAAGATTAAGCAGATAAACTGTTCTTCTGGTTCCTGTCCAACCTCAGAGGGGCAAAAGCCCTCCCCAGGAAGGAGAAGAGTGTTCAAAAGCCAGACTTTTGGAGAAGAGGCAGCTGAGCAGGGCTGAAAGCCTTCAGTATGAACTGTGGAAAAGCAGCCATTTCCCCTACTATGGGCTGAGGTGACCCCAGTTAGGCACCCTGGGTCAGACTGAAGCCAACAATGCCAGCTGCCCCTTTTGACCTGCTGGCAATGCCACGGGTGCTAGAGAAGATTGAGGATCCCTGTGCCAGGAGCCAACTTGGCCTTCCCAAAGAGTAGTGCCCCAGTGAAGAGAGAAGCAAGAAAATAAAGTTCATTGTAGGTCCTCTGTCAAAAAAAGTTTAAAATAAAAAATTAGATGGCCATCCATATAATAAAGAACATGCTACTCTTCTTAATTTTAAATATAATTGGAATAAAAATCCATAGTCTTAAAAAGAATCTTGTAATAGACTCGTGGACACAAAACACTTGCCATGGACTCCTGGGAAGATGAAGTCCACCACTGGGGAGACATGCTCTAGGAAAGTGGTTTTTAATTTATTTGTCATCTCTTTGTAAATCAGGTTAAAAAAACCACTGGTTTTACCTTAGTAAAATTTACAAGTGTGCACAAACAATATTTTGAATATAGTTTCAGTAAGTTTGTGAACATCCTGATGGCAACCCAAGGACTAGCATAATTACATTAGTTCATTGAATTCTTCCAATTATTGTGGTAAGTAGTATCCTGTAGAGAATTCTCAGAGTAGCATAATTATGCTCTCTTTTGTATGTTAATTGCTTTTTCTCCAAGATTCCCTTAGGATACTTTTTTCTTAATCTTCAAATATCAGTAACTTTACCAGTTACTTTCCCTAAGAAACAAGCCTAATTTGCTCTTCAGAGTCAAACAAGACTTTTACTTCAAAAACACTTTCTTCTACTAAACCTCTGAATGCCTTTTTCCATCTTTTCTGTTTTTCTTTTCTTTCATCTGAATTTCATATCTAATGATCATTTTATAATTTTATATCTCATTCATTTTAATTTTCATTTTGTGTAATTTTTTTGAAGTTTGACTTCCATGTCACTGATTATGGCATCAAATAGTGTTTATTCCATATACGATTGTATCCAATGTGACAGTTATTTTTGTAAATATTCCATTTACTTCTCATTTATTTTTATTTCTCATATTTTTCTTCATTGACGTCTTTTTTTCATCTCCCGCTTCACATCTTTTTTTTAAACAGCATTGTGATGCCTGTACATTTTTTTGAAATTCTAGACAAATTTCTTTTCACTTCTTAGCTTTTCAGTCATGCTTATTAAAATACATGCTATTCATTTGCTTTTGAAATATGTTTTTCCTTTCTTAATTTTGTAATTTCTACTCATTGGTCAAGTAGTTTTTCTTTGATTCTTTATCTTTGTTTTGAAATTGGACCAGCTATTGATGAATTTAAAGAGCTCCCTTACTAGTGCTGGCCTTCCTAAGAATACAATTTTTATCTTTCCTACTATTTGGAAGAGTCTCTGTTTCTCATGATCTAACGTAATTTCTAATTGATTCGTGTTCAATTTATAATGGAGATGTGACACTTGTAAATATTTGTATAGCAGGTATCATTGTGTTATCATTCATAAAACAGAAGCCGTAAGAAATGCAGGAAAAAATAGAGAAAATTACATTAGTATTAATATTAGTAAGTCTTGGTTTACTTATCCTCATTCATATTACATCAACTATACAGAATTATACAAATATACTGAAAAAATGCCATACTTCAATAAGGTAAAGCAAATTCTTATATTTTGAGCTCAAATTAACTGATAGAAAAAGTAAGCCATAAGTGGTGGCTCATGCCTGTAATTCTAGCACTTTGGGAGGTTGAGGCAGGTGTATGGCTTGAGGCCAGGGGTTTAATACCAAATTAGAAAACAAAATGAGGCCCCGTCTCTACAAAAAATAAAAAGTAACTAGGCATGGTGGTACACACCTGTACTCCTAGCTCCTCAGGAAGCCAAGGCAAAAGGATCACTTGAGTCAGGGAAGTCAAGGCTGCAGTGAGCTGTGATTGCGCCACTGTACTCCAGCCTGGACAACAGAGTGAGATCTTGCCTAAAAAAAAAAAAAAAAAAAAGAAAAAAGAAAGAAAGAACACACACACACACACATACACACAATGCAGAAAATATTTTGGCAAGACCATGGAAGACGTAAATAATATGATTCATTAACTTGGCTTTTCAGTAATGAAAATGGTGAATTAAAATTTACCAAAATTCTTTTGAATTTGTCTGTTGCTTCATTTTATTCTGTCACTTTTTGCTTTGTAGACTTGAGGTGTATATTATTAGACATGTACAAATCCAGAATTGTCATATCTTTCTGATGGATTCTTACATCATTACAAAATATCTCTCTTTCTAGGAATGGTTTTTTTGCCCAGAAGTTTACTTTGTCTGATATTAGTCCAGCTACATCAGATTTCTTGTGGTAAGTTGTTGTATGACTATTTCCGTGCTCTTTAAACATTTTTGCACACTTATATCTAAAATGTGTATCTAACAAACAGAATATATTTGAGTTCTGTTTTTTATCCAGTCTGATAATTGCTGGAATATTCAAACCATTAACATTTAATGTGATTACTTCCATATTTCTATGTAAATCTACCATTATACTTGCTTTTCTACATGTTTCCTACATTTTATGTTTTTTTCTCCTTTCTTACTTTCTTTGCATTGATTAAATATTCTTTTATTACTCTATCCTCTATTATTTTCTTTCCCCTCTATTAGCTTATTATTCTATTCCCCATTTATTAGCTTATTACTTATACATTTTTACATTTCTTTTCAAGATTATCCTAGAGATTAAAACATGAATTCTTTATTCATTAGTTGTAATATAAATTAGATGTTTTCCTACATCCCAGAAAATTCAAGGACCTTTGAACACATAAATTTCAGTTATTCTTTGTGGTAGATTGTATTGTTTCTTTTTTCATATTCAAAATAAATGAAAATGTAAGAAATAAATTTTTATTTCTGTGTTCTGATAAAAGATTATATAAGTCTTTGGCTACATGACTTACATTGGTCGAAAGAACATAAATAGAAGTGACTATATGTGATATGTAAGAAGAAACTTTAGAGCCGTTGGATAATTCTTCCATTTCTCTTTTTGTTCTGCTATGAGAATAGAATATCTCAAATAGTGGTTACTTCTGCTGTCTAGATTTTGAAATGAAGACAATATATGGAGAGGAACCAAAGCCAACTCAGAGCTACTGCAATCAACATAAAATGTGAGAAAACAATAATTGTTGTGATAATGTATTGAGATTTGGGTAACTGTTTGTTATTGTAGCATAGCTTATGGATGCTGACCAAAACACCCCTTCTTTTCTTTTGTGCTATATTAAAATGTATCTTACTTCTAAATGTATGTAAACAGTCTTGGACATTATTGTTACAGCTTTATGCAGTCTATATACCTTTAAAATTATTTACATGTCTACCTCCTCTTTCTTTTTTTTAAAAAAACTCTTCATTTGTTCTGACTTCTCTGTGTTTCTATCTGGCATCATTTTCCTGTTACATGAAGTAATCTTTTTGGTAATTCTTGTAATGTTGTTGTGTGGTGATTAATTTTCTTAGTTTTTGTTTCTCTCAAATCATTTTGTTTTTAATTTTGTAGAGGCAGAGTGTCACTCTGTCACCCAGCCTGAAGTGCAGTGGTGTTATCACTGCTCACTGCAGCCTTGAACTCCTGGATTCAAGAGATCCTTCCACCTCAGCCTCCCAAATAGCTGGGAGTACAAGCATGCATCACCACACCCAGATAATTTTTTTCTTTTTTCTTTCTTTTCTTACCTCTCTCTCTTTTTTTAATTTTTAATTTTTTGGTAGAAACTGCATCTCACTATGTTGCTCAGGCTGGTCTTGACCTCCTGGGCTCAAGCAATCCTGGTTCAGCTTCCCGAAGTGCTGGAATTATAGGTGTTAATCACTATGCCCAGCCTTGCTTTGCTTTTGAAGAATGTTTTCAGTGGGTAGAGAATTCTAGGTTGGCAGTTATTTCAGCATTTTGAAGATTCCATTCCATTGCTTTCTGGCCTCTATCATTTCTGTTGAGAAGTTTGTTAGATGTTATGGGATTTCACCTTTGAAGATAAATATATTTTCCTTCTGATTGGCTGTCAAGATTTTATTTTTGTTTTTGATTTTCAGTAGTTTTACTCTATGTGTCTGCATGTAGTTTTATGTGTATCTTATCGGTGATTTCCAGTACTTATCAAGTTTGTGGGTTGGTATGTTTCATCAGTTTTGTAAAATGCTCAGTTTTTACCTCTTTAAATATGTTTCTGTTTCCTCTTTTTCTGGAACTCAGATTTTGTATATGCTAGATGTTTTTACTGTGCACCATGTACACTATATATACTTCATATTACTTTTTTTTGTATTTTCTATCCTTTTATCTCTTAATGTCTCACTTGTGAGCATGTTATTCTGAACTATATTCTAGTTTTATAAATCTTTCATTAGCTATATCTAATCTTTTAAATGTATTTCATGTGTTCTTAATTTTAGTTATTATAATTTTTCTATTATAAAATTTTCATTGTATTCTTTTTTACTTATAATTTCTAATTCCCTGCTAGAATCTCTGAACATAAGAACAGTTATTTTAAAGTAGTGTTTGGTAATTTTAATATCTGAATCTCCTGGACGACTATTTATATTGTTTCATTTTTCTCCTTGCTTATCTGCGTACCAATTTTTTATTGTATCTGATCATTGTACATAAAAAACTATAAAGACAATTTGAAGCTCTGGATTATGTTTTCTTCCTTCAGTGAGGATTTAACTTTGTTTTTGCTAGGTAGTTACGGTAGAAATATATCACCTTTACTAATCAGGTATTGAGCTATTTTAAAAAGCTGGATTTCAGTCATTTGAATGAAGGCTAGAGTATTTGTCATTCAGCATTATTTTTAAATTAGAGGTCTTTGAGGATCCCAACTTAAAAGCCATGATATTTGTAGCAAAGTCCCTCATTTTTCACAGGCTCTGAACTTTAATCCTTCCCCCAAGCCTCTGAAACTTTCAGAAGCCTTCCTCATCTTTTCAGCTTCTCAGGCACCACCATCTGCTTGTCTTCTTTGCTTCTCAGACACAGTATTTTTCTCAGCTTCCTGACCTCTCAGAGGGCAGTTTGGATTTTCAAAGGACTTGAAGTATATATATTATCTTTCTATTGTGGCTTAAAACAAAACACATTTATTGTCTCAGAGTTGCTGTGGGTTAGGGGTCTGAGCCCAGCTCGCCTGGGTGCTCTGTTAAGGGACTCACAAATATGTGATCAAGATGTTATAAAGGCTACATTCTCATCTGGAGGCTTAACTTAAAGAATCTGCTTCCAACCCCATTAGTTAGCAGAATTATTTTCCTTAACGCTATATGATTGACGGATCCATATTTCTGCCCACTAGAGGTCATCTCCAGGTCCTAGAGGCCACCTGCTGTTTCCTGCCATGTGACCTTCTCTGTTGGTAGTTTACAACATGGCAGGTTGCTTCTTAAAGGCCAGCATGAACGTATCTGTCTCCAAACACCTAAGATAGAGTCTTACATAATGTAACCTGATAATGAGAGTGACAGCCATCATCTTTGCTACATACTATAACCAAATTAGGTTAGTTAAATCTCATTTCCTATTCCATATGCTATTGACTAAAAGCAAGTCAGAAGTCCCATCCATACTTAAGGCCTTGAGGATGGTATGTATCCCTGCAATGCCTCCAAAATGTAGTGCTGGTTTTTGTTTATTATTTTTATAGTTAGAGGCAGTTCTAATGGCTTTCACTTAGCCTTTTCTTCTATAATAGCTCTCTCTATATATGTCACAGAAACAATGTGGTGATTATGCTAGTTACTGAGCATGTCTATTCCAGGTATATATTTTTTAAACCAAGAAAGAGACCCCTGATGGGTATGGGTACCCACTGAGACCACTTTGAGTTAGAACTGAGCTGAAATTCCATTGATCGCCTGAATTTTTACCTCCGTAAGCCCCTACTCTAAGTGTGTGGACATCAGTGACATTTTGGATCTTCAGGAATTAGTGTCAGTTCAGAGCCAGTATCTAGTAATTCCCCCAAAGACTGATTATCTCCGCTTCCCAAATGTACAGTCACCTGGGTAAATAGTAAATGTCTGCAAGTAACTTTGGGGAAGGCTAGTAGGAACATTAACAGAATAAATTTGTGGCAGTGTATTAGGCTGTTTCCTCAAGGGGACCTAATCTCCCCTTCATTCAATCAATTTTAGGTGGTGAACTGGCTCAAATCTGGGAATTGACTCAAGGGTCATGATATTTTAGGGATTCAAGTAAGACCTCCATTTACTAAGCTTAGATCTGTTCTGCTTATACAGATCAAGTAAGAATTTAGTAAACTGTCTATCTAATTTTTTTTAGGGGCACCATGATCAACCAGCAAACACTAAAGATTTCAGACTCTTCTAATCACTGTTTTGACTCTGCTGGCAATTATGGTAACTATACTCATCTTGTCTTAGGCAATTTGTATTAGTTTCTTATGTTTGTCATCACAAAAAGTACCACAAACTGGGTAACTTAAAACTATTGAAATTTATTCTCACACATTATGGAGGCTAGAAGTCTGAAATCAAGGTGTTAGCAAGGATGGTTCCTTCTGAGGCTCTGAAGGGGAATCTATTCCATACTCCTCTTCTAGCCTTTGATGACAGCTGGTGATCTTTGGCATTCCTTGGCTTCCAACTGCATGACTCCAACCTCTGCCTTTGTCATGACACAGCATTCTCCCTGTACATCACTGTGTCCAAACTTCCGTCTTATAAGGACACCAGTCATTGGATTAAAGACCACTTTAATCCATTACAACCTCATCTTAATTTGATTATATCTCCATAGATCCTATTTTCAAATAAGATCACATTCACAAATACTGGGGGCTAAGACTTCAATATATCTTTTTAGGGGAACACAATTCAACTCACAAAGCAATTAAATGCTGCCACTGACACTTGGCCTTTGTCATCTCAAGAGTCTATCATTGTCATTACATTTAGGGATCCTAGTTTATGGTAGCAGCACCTATGGTAATTTCTGGTCTATAATGAATAGCCAGCACAAAGCTCATCAAGGATGCTGGAGCTCCCCTTACAGATTTATTTCTCATAACAAAGGTAAAGGGTATATTCTGAGAGCCCTCTCAAAGTGAGTGAGTAGGTCTCATATGTTAAAGACATGCTAACATTCAAATGTTTCTAATCCTTTAGATAGCTTCTTCTATAGTATACCCCAAAAGTTCTGGCATTTTGATTTCATTTATTGTAGGTCACTTTTGGGTCCATGTTTCAGCCAAACAACCAAGTAAATTGTCAATCCCCTAAAACTGAAACACTGAATCTAGAATATTTCCTTAGTTGGCCCTATTATGGACTACATTGTTGCCCCTTCCCCAGAATGTATATGTTGAAACCCTAACCCCTCATGTGGCTATATTGGAGATGGGGGTAATTAACTTAAATAAGGTCATAAGGATGGGGCCTCAATTCCGTAGAGCTGATGTCCTTATAAGAAAAAGAAGAGACATCAGAGCTGTCTCTCTCTCTCGCTCCATGTGTATGCCCAGAGGAAAGGCCATGTGAAGGTACAGTAAGAAGGTAGCCATCTGCAAGCTGGAAAGTGCCGTCCACAGAAACTAAACCTGTTGGCACCTTGACCTTGAACTTCAATCCTCCAGAACTGTAAGAAAATATTTTTTTATTATTTATGCCACTCTGCCCATGGTATTTTGTTATGGCCTGGGTATTTTGTTATGGCAGGCCAAGTAGATGAATACAGGCCTATATCAACGAATTCTGCCCAATCCAACTTCATTTTCCTTTCACTTTGACCCCATACCTTTAAAATTGATTCTTATGTATATCCTCTAGGTTTCTGACTATATAAAGTGATAAAACTGTGCAATGCTTTTGGTATGCATAGCAGCTCCAGCTCTTCATGGGTTACACTTTGTACTTTACCCCTCTAAGCCTTCTGGGACTTCAGGCACGTTATAGGTTTAGAAACCAAGACAGGTGGTGGGGGTAGGTCTTAAAGAGGATCAGCAGTGCCTTACCAGTCAACTACATCAGGAAAGGCAGACCAAGGAGGGCTTACCTTCTCAACACAGGAGTAGAAGGGCTGCTTCTACTGGCAAAAATGGCTCAGCAGAACACCGGGGTTAAACTCCCCAGCTTTATGAGAATCTGCCCATAGGATCCCATTCCAGCTTTTCATACAAGGCTATAAGGCTGAGAAATCACTTTGCATCATTCAGGCACTGGCAGAGGAGAGACTCTGAGTTTGGTTTTCAGGGCCATGTGGGTATGGAAGGAAGCTAAGAATTTCTTTCAAGGCAAACAGAAGCTTTCAGGTTCTTTATGTGGACATTGAGCTGAGAATTCAAATTTCTGAGCCTATTCTTTCCCTACTTTCTCCAGCACAGTTTGGAGCAAACAGCAAACCTCATTGTACTCCTTTGTTTGACTAGAATGTGCTAAGGCATCAAATATGTGGTCACCCAGAACCTTGTGTTCAGTAAGTATTTGATTGGGAGTAGCCAGTAGTGATATTTTGTGTATCTCTATTGCCACATCATGCCATTGACTACCAGTGCCCTTCTTACTTCTGGAGATAGACTCATTAGTGCTTTTAAATTTAATCATATTAGAGAAGACTCAAAACCAAGTCAGAGAAATCATACTTAAGATTCTATCCCTCTGGAACCACTCTTGGTATTAAAATCTGTATCAGTTAATGTTTAATCAAAGAGGCAAAACACTAATATCTATCTATATCTATATATTTATATCAGAGATTCTGTATAGTGGCACTATTGACTTTGGGAGTGGATAATTCTTTGTTGGAGTGTGAGGGTAGGGGACAGTCCTGTGAACTGCGGGATCATCTATGGCCTCTACTCACTAGATGCCAGTAGCACAACTCCCTACCCTCCCCCAAGCTGTAACAACCAAAACCACATGCAGACATTGCCAAATGTTCCCTGAGGGTGAAAGTCGCCACCAGCTGAGAAACACTGGTATCTCTATATTATCTATATTTATATTTATAGCTATATCAATCTCTTTATCTATCGAAGAGAGAAATGGTTATATGGAATTAGCCTTATGTGATTGAGGGAGATGGCTATGGAGTCTGTATGGCTGTTTTCTCACACATGATGCTGAGGCTTCAAGATCACAGGGATGGCTGCCAGGGAAGATCACAAGCAGGCTGGAACCAACAAGCTTAAGCTGGAACTCTGTGGGGAAGGACTAAAACCTGCATTTGTTCTTGTTGCTTCTAATCTTGGTAATGAGGGCATCCAGCAGAAGTGGGGCTCTTTGTCACAAAGTGAAACATACACACCTGGCCTAGGAATCTGAGAAGCTGAAAGAATATCAGGGGAGGGTAGAGCAGCCACAGGATCAGCTGCTGTTTCACACCAGTAGGGTGACTCTACAGATCACCAGCCATATGTGTGAGCCACAAAATGCCCACCGCTTCTCTTTCAGCCTCCAAATCTCTCGAGAATCTTCCCTATGTCTGACCTCAATTCAAAAAAAACAAGAAAAAAATTCTGGGAGATGCAATTCACCCTAGCCAAGGTGACATATGATAAAGCCATCACAAGATAATTTGCTCAAAGTAGGATCCAAACTATGCCCATACTCAAATGAAAATATTATCTAAGCTGGGAGAATGTGTAGTTCGAAAGACTGACTACAAAATAAATCAGGAGCTTAAATGGATCAAAATTATATTAAATATGGCAAAATTTCAGAACTCTACAAATCAAAACTATGTCATGTATGGATGGAAATTGCTTTCTTCATTGATGAGATAGAAAAAGATTTGTCTAGCACAAACGTATGGCCATTTGTATATTCAAAATGATCACAGCTAATGCAAAACATTGAACAGAAAGATAAATTTAATGTTAACAAGCACATTTGATAATTGTCCCAGGAAAGATTATAGGATAGTCAACATTTTAAATGGACCATAGAGACATTTATCTCAGCAATTCCACAAAACAGCATCAACTGTTGAGTCAGAATAAAAGCTTTCGGCTTCTGTTTGGAGAAGATTCTGAGCATTTACTTCATTTATAGTAAGACTATCTCAAATTTTTCTCTAAGATTTCCCAGAACCTTTCTGAGGCTTCATGCAATTTATATAAAAGTAATTTAACAAGCATTTGTTGAGCTGTTACTATGTGTCCAGAACTCTTCTAGGTGCTCTCTATATACAGAGAATAAAATAGACAAATAATCTATTCTCAAGAAATAAGCCTTCAGTGGATCAATAAACAAATATATATACACACATATAGCTGCGATAAGTGTTATGAGGAAAAAATGGCTGGGTAAAAAGATGGAGACTTATACAGGGGAGCGCTTGCGCCTTTTTATATCAAGTATTTAGGGAAAGTCCACTAAAGATGACCTGTAAGTAGAGATTTGAATCAAATAAGGAAGTAAGTGAGTGAGGATTTCTAGAGGGGAAATCCTAGCATTCTAGGAGAGGAAATCATAAATGCAAAGACCCAGAAGATTGGAGCTATTAGCAGGCTAGAGGTCCAGCAAGGAGTGCCTGGAGTAGAAGGAGCCAGGGAAAGAGAGTTGGGAGGTGAAGTCAAGAGAGATCCAGGGGCCAGACTCAGAGACCATGATTAAGATTTTCTTCTGAGAGACAAGAGAAGTCACTGGAGGATTTTGAGCAGAGTGGCCTGATCTGAGTTTTGTTTTTAAAGGACCTTTCTGTTTGTGTTCTGGCAAGTTGACATTAAGGGGACAATGGTGGAAACAGGGAGATCGATGAGGAGGCTATTGCAATCATTCAGGATACTAGGGTGGTAGTGATGAAAATAAGGTGGGATAGTCAGATTCTGGAATTCTGAGTATATTTTAAAATAGAGATTATGGGATTTGCTTGTTAATGCTATGTAGGATGTAAGAAAAAGGGTCAAATAAATGGAATTATTTTTAAAAACTTCATATTTAACTTCTCTCCTCCTTTTATTCAACAAAGTCATCATTTCTCTCTCTCCAAACACTCAGCACACTACCACTTGCCTCTAGCTGTCTAAAACACTTACCATTCCCCTTACCCCTATAATGAAACATCCAACCCAACTCTACCACTTCTGTTCGTCTCTTTTTCCTATAAAACCCTTCCCTTTCTGCCTGTTCCTTATTCAGTGCTCACCCCATCACTGCATTCAAAGCCTTTATGCTCTGAGACTAACTTTTTTCACTCATATCTTAAACAGAAAGTATCTGATGTGAGTAATTCATATTCAGGTAGAAATGACTAATAACCTCGATTAAAATAGCTTACTTTTCAGGGGGGTATTTTAAAAAGTTTTGAAGTCACACAAATAAGCCCTTTTCTTGTGGTAAACACTCCTAAGTAGTGATGAGTTATATGATCACTTGCAAATTACACTTAGTTGGTGACTGCCCCCAATCCATGCAGGCCTTCGGCTGACGTTATCCAGGCTCAGGCTTTATCAGAAAAGGAAATTACAGAAAATGAATCATGAGCCATTATTTGTAAAGAGCAACTTCATCACAGCTTGCTTATCATTATTAGTAAATGAATTGAAGAGGTAAACATGTGAACTTAAATCACAAGAAGAAAGACTGAAGTCTTTTAACATACCTGGACAGACCTGTCATAAACTATTGTCTGCTCTGTGGACCCAGCAGACTTTGTCCCAGGCCACTGAATGAGAGCTCATTGAATTCCCCTAAGAATCATTTGCTAATCCCCCTAAAATCATCCCTGATTCCTTATCTCTGTTTCAACTAAGAAGAAGGGTAAATAAGCATCTGTACCCAATTGTGTGGTGAGGTAATCTCTGTGATTTTTCCCTTTGTGCACATTAATAAATTTGTACACCTTTTCTCTTACTAATCTGCCTTTTCAGTGAACCTTCAGAAGATGAATGGGAAGTTTTCCCTTGGTCCCTACAAGGTGTTAGTTACCTGGCCAAACCTAGCAGCACAAGTTGGGAAATTTTTAACCATAGAAGAAACGCAAAGTGAATATTATTTTGTGATCAAGGCAGCCCTGATGAAGTAGTTGAAAAAGTTCTTTTTCTTACTGTTCTTCTTCAGCCCTGTATTTATAGGCACAGCTGCTTTAAAGAAAAAAAGACAGATGAGCCCCATGATGAAGTCAGAGCTTCCTGACCCCTGACCAGATACCAGAGGGAGATAAGACCCCCAAACCAGCCCAAACTGGAGGAGATAACCCCTGGTGGCCTTTAGATCACTAACATATCATTATAGTGCTAAAATTCTCACCACAAAAAAGAAAATTTTTGCCATTTTATGTACATGGTTGTACGAAGATATGTGTTTACGAATTAAGTCTGCATATCTGTAGTCCCACCCTGCACATGCTAACCTTCCTTCTTGCTCCTTGTACCTGGTCCTTAACCCCATGTCTTCTATTGGTTAGGCAGAAAGGGTCTTTAGAGTATAAGCTCGCTCATTCTCCATTTCTGGAAAGAAAGAAAACCTGCTTGCCTTTTGTTCCAATTGGGTGTTCTTTCTTTGTGACCAATACAAAGTAGGGAAAAAAACTCAATTTACCAGTGACAATATGAGTAACTAGCAATTTGAGCCAGTATAGCCAGCTTATTTTCCCTGTACCATCTTCCATTTGAAATAATGTGTGCTTCTAAGAATATATGCTTTTTATTGCCATGACAGAATTGAAGTAGATGAAAGTGCCTCTAGCTCCTCTATATCCAGTTATTCCGTGGATCCACAAATCCAGTTATAAAATCTATAAGATTTTATTTGTTCATATTTCCCAAATAAAAAAAAGATGGCAAGTAATGAGATATTTTTAGTTTTATTTTCTTTTTGACTCCTCAAACAAACAAAAAAATAAAGCTAAGCTGGATTTGACACAAAAATATCTAGGTTCTTCTCCCCATTGCACCCTGGACCCCCAAGAAACTTACTCTGAAAATAGAGAATAATAGAGATTAAATGCCAGTTGTGTCGATCTATAATCCAAAGTGATAAAATGAAAAGAGACCCCCAATATCACCCTGGCTCAGACGATATAGCAGGTTAAGTGTCAACGCCCTTCTCTAGGCATCTATTCCAAGACAGGCTGCTGTGAGGGGAATTCAAAATTGTTGGCTCTAAACAGAGATAAAGATCTGTCTTTCTTAGGGACTTTGTTCAGATGTTTTACCTCTTTTCTTCATTTACTAATAATGATAAGCAAGCTGTAATGGAGTTGCTCTTTAAAAATAATGGTTCATATTCATTTTCTGTAATTTCCTTTTCTGATAAAGCCTGAGCCTGAATAATGTCAACATAAGGCCTGTGTGGATGGGGGGCAGTCACCAACTAAGTGTAATTTGCAAGTGATCATATAACTCATTGCTACTTAGGAGTATTTATCACAAGAAGAGCCTCATTTGGGTGATTTCAAAGCTTTTAAAAATACTCCCCTGGAAGAGAGCAGAGGTAACTGTTTTCTTCTTTTGTGGGTCTAGACTTTAGGCAGATAAGGGAATTTCAGAGAACAACTTCATCCAGTGCTTTTAGAGAGACAAAGGATTGAGAGACAAGAGTGGGGATATCAGAGAAACCTTGAGACTTCTTATTCAGTTCGGCATGTCAAAGTGCCATATTTTGGGAATATTAGTTTCTGCAACCCAACATTCCCCTGTCTGAAACTTACCAAGAAGTTTCACACCTAGAGTTCATGGCTATGGAGAAAAATTGAGCCAGTAGCTGAATGGCAAAGGATCCCACCAAACCAGTGTCTCATTTTTGGGACTAGGCCAGTTCAACTAAACAGCTGTGCCTCATTTTAGAAGATGGTGTTGCAGATGGCTCTCAAAGCTAGGCCTCTATATTATGTAGGGAAACAGATCTTTAATAAGAGGCATCTCTGTGGAAATAGAAGAAAAAAAATTCAAGGTCTGAAGCAGTCTACAAGCTAGTCCTTCTAAAGTTTGGAGGGCGGCCAGTTGAGAAGACCAGTGGCAACCTAACAGATTTTCCTAGATTGTAATTTGGGTGTAAAGTGTGTCCAAATGTGAGCTATTGCAATGATTTTTCTCCACAGCCAATTTGATTAGCCTCAGCTTGCAGGGCCTCAGGTAAAAGGCAGTTTTAATTTCAGTAAGTCCAAGTCTGAATAAAAATGGAAGGAAAATTTGGAAACATTATTTTGAAGACTTGTCGCCAGGAAACAATTCAAGATTCATCCCAAATTGTAAATAATAAAAACTCAAAAACAATGAACGAGGCAAGAATCTAACAACAGGTATACTATGGTTTTCTTCTGAAACATAATTCTTCTCTCTCCAATATTCCATTTTTCTAAAGATAAATCATGGTAGGACAAATTTATTTGCAAAATAAAGCTTTAGTCATATTATACTTGGTTTGGTTATATTTGTATAAAATATAGCAAGAGTAGTGATTGGCTATACAGGCTCTTTTAAAGTTAGCTTTGGTGGAACTTTTTCATAAGAAATCTCAGATTTGACTTTTAAAAGCCAGTCAAGGACAAGAAACCAAGGCAAGGATTTGCCATCAGTCTGTATCTATAATACCTGTACAAATTGGGAAAATCCTTCTACTTCTAAGGTCTCCAAAATATCTTGGATTTCCTGGGCCTGTGAGAGGGTGACATTCGTTATTTTCCACAAGGTTAGGAACCTTGTAAGAGAATTGTGTAGACAAGGTAACAGGCCAGTCTTTATCCAAGTCTACTGACTTTGTAAAGTCAACCCCAATCCTTTAAAGCAGTTCGATCAAAGCTGAAAATATGCTTTTCTAGTCAAAGTCTTGGTAAAATAATCAGTCTCCAGTTGTGTCCTCTTACCAAAGAAAACAGATTCTTTCTGAACTTATGCAAATAACTATTTTGCCATAAAATAAGAATTCTCATGAATAGCTTCTGAATTCTGGAGAAATCAGGTAGAGAGAAAGGTAAGGGTTTCAATTTTTCTTACTAAAGTATACTCAATTGCTGTAAGCTATAAATAACTTAAAAAATTTTTCTTAACTCTGAAAAACAAAACATACAAATAATAAGTAAAGTTTCAAACAAAAAGTTTATTAAAAATCTTTTCAGTCCCCTATCAGTTCAGTTCCATGTAATTAATTTTTATTTCACTTGCTGTTGGGTTAGCTGTCTTCATAAACCCGTCCGTTTTCTTTTTTTAATTAGAGTTTTGGAAGGCTTTACTTAGTTCAATAATATGATCTCCAGAGTTATCAGAAACCTATATTCAAGAGTACTTGGCAGCGTTCTTTCCATGGATTTCTTTGAAGACACAACACTTTAGGATTTGCAAAGTGCTTTTAGGAAAAAAAAAAGGCATCAGAAAGAAACAATTTACTTCTTATTTTAAGACATATTAGATTTTTGGAAATTGCATACAATTTTGAAACACATTTCAATAACATATTTGTACAAATATAACCAAAGAATACTAAAGTTATGTGAACTTGAAAAGTATTTGGGCTAGTTTCTTGGCACTCATTTATTCATAATTCAATTTGGTACCATGAGGACAATATACAAACAGGTATCTATACACATGTATGCATAAAAATACAGACACACAAACAAAGACTTCATAGCTTTGGTTTTAAATTTTTAGTTATGAAACAGGTAAAACTCACTAGCTTAAAAGGACAGTTGAATTAAATTGCACCTCTGTAAAAGGAACAATTAGTTCGTTTGTCCCACACTGCCAAAGCCCTTACCAAGTTTGAGAGAAAACAGGATAGCAAATTTACATTTCAAAGCACAGAGACAGAATGTTTTTCTTAAGAATGAGCTTGGGTTTGTTAGAGGAATGTTAAAAATGCCAAGGTGACACAAAATTAGAGAAATTTACCACAGTATTTTCTAGGGAGACTGATTTTATTTAGATAGGTAGTTTCTAATTTACTCTGTTTTCTAACTGGAGCACTGAGCTTAGGGTGGAGCTCATCAATGAATAATAGAGCCAATGAAGTATTTGAGGGCCTAATATTTAAATATGAGAAAAGCAGGTGCAGCTGGAAGGCAGGGCATCTAGATCTTCAGAAATCAATAATTCTGTTTTTACACTGAATCTCAGCTCCCACAAAAGCAGGCAATATCATGGGACAAGGCTGCACAAGACTTCCACAATGCATTTTGCTACAAGGACGTTCTCCTAAGGCTGGTGGGTGCTCCAACACCAATCACCCCACTCTGTGATAAGTCCACCCCCATGGGAGTCTTATTCCTTGGTCCTGAGTGTTTCCACAGCCTCCAAGTATCCAAACTCCACCTTTCTTGAATAAACTTGCAAAGAAACAAGTAGCCTCCTATAGTAATAACCACTCATTGAAACCACTGTTAGCCACCTTAAACATTGTAGCCAGTATCAGTGACACAGAAGCCATACAATATACAAAGGTCAAGTGTTTCTTACAGTACAAAATATCCCCTGGTATCCCACAGTGCCAAACAGACCAGGTAATGGAATGCAAAAGAGGGCAGAGCTTTAGACCTAAGAAGAAACTGCCATAACTCCTGGGGTTCCATTTGAAAAACAGGAGAACTCAAGGAGTCTATGCCACCTTTTTTCTGTGTTCCTCAAGAGGTCTCAGAGTCACTAGAAGTCCCTTTTAGATCTTTTCATGTGGTATTGAAGGTGGCAAAAAAGAAGAAGGAATAGAAGTAAATGGGAGAACACAAGTCTTAGAACAGTCAATTTCAGGGAGATTTTAAGCTTTCCAAAAGGCCAGTGGAGTTTTACATTTTTCTTAGCAAAAATTAGACCAAGAAAGAAAGCAAACAAAGGGACTAAACATATAAATAAAAGAGGGTTTTGATCAACTGGAAAAAATTCTCAGAAACAGAATCCAAAAGAGAAAAGGCAGAAAGGTGTTTTTAAAATTTTTAACTTGAATATCAGCTTTTAATTAAGGTGACTTCTGACTACAGAGGTCTTGAAAAAAATCTTTCCATATCTCTTATTATCACATTTTATCTGGGACAAACAGCCAATATTCCTAGCTTTTGAATTCTTTCCTTCTTTCTTTCTTTTTCTTTTTTTCTTCTTTCTTTCTTTCTTTCTTTCTTTCTTTCTTTCTTTCTTTCTTTCTTTCTTTCCTTCTTTCTTTCTTTCCTTCCTTCCTTCCTTCCCACTCCCTTTCTCTCTTTTTCTTTCTTTCCTTCCTTCCTTCTTTCCTTCTCCCTCCATTTCTCTCTCTCTCTCTTTCTTTCTTTCTTTCCTTTTTCTTTCACAGTACCTTTGCCAGTGACTCGCTAAAACCAATAAGCTTTAACCAAGGTTATGACTTAACCAGGGATGCACAAGGCACATCCAAGAAGGTGCAAAGCATTCCTCACAAGTCCAGAACCATCCCAAAGACAGCTCAGAAAAACCAAAGTTTTCCTAACCGCAAATGGGGTACAACTCACATTTTTGTCTGGCCATGTTGTCTGGAGTCTCCATTGACCATCTACACACACATCTCAACTGACCATCTACACACAAAAACCCTAAATCCCTATGTGCCTTCTACAAATGGAAGAAGACAGAAAATCCAAAGCTGTCCATGAGAGAGAAAATGATCAATAACAAATGGGTACCCACAAAAGCAAAAATCACACAAACATCAAAACAAATTTCAATAAATGTTTCTTTTCCTCAATTAGAGGACTTTGATCTGCAGGAATTAGTTCTCTGACTGAGAATCAAACCTGAGTCATGGTGGTGAACTTGTGGAGTTCTAATCACTAGACTACAGGATGGAGTGCACCTTATTGTCAACCCCTCAGGGAATTCAAAGCAGATAGTTTTAGTGTACAAAGGATTTTAACTTTGTTTTATGTCAGATTTTTCCTCTTTAATTTTGTCAAGAGAATTTCTAAGGCTAGCCATGACAGTAGTATGTGTCTTTTTAAAATTTGATCCTCTCATAAATATAAATAATTGTTTAGAATGAGAGATCTCTATAATCATTTTTTTTAAGTAATGGTCTTTATAAGTTAAATAATCCATCTTTTGGTCACTGACAATTAAAATTTCCAATGATGTACTTATTTCATTCAATCCAATAAGCCTTTTCATGGCCCAAGAGGTAGATTTCCAGGTTTAGAATAAGTTTTTAGCACGTAAGCAAGAGGTGTTCCTGGAGAGGGCATAGAAGAGATATTCCTAATGATTCCAAAAAAACTCATTCCCAGGAAGAGGCTAAGCTAGTGAAAGTCTTGTTGCCATAGACAGTTTGTACTGTTCCACCAGTATCCCACAAATTTGTAGGGGCCTACTAGTGCCAGACCCATTAATTTATGACACCAGGCTCTCCCGAGATTGGACTTTCCCAGGACTAACCAGGCAACCACAGTAGAAACAACAAAAAATCCCATGGATGGAACTTCTTATTTAAGACAAACTCCCCTAAGAGATTGGTGCATTCAGAACAAAATGTGCTGCTTAAAATCTTGTGTGCCTCAGCTTTCTAGCCATTTTCATATGTGACTTGAAAATCATGCCTCTTGGGTGGTAAAAACTAAAGGACAGTGCTCCAACTGGTCACAAGTCATACTCTCAAAGACATAACACAAGACAAGAACCTCATCTGTTTTTTGTTTCAGGGACTCATAGCAAAGTTTGTCTAAATAGACACTCATCTGATCAGAATTGCAAAATGACCAGTCGCAGGGCCCACTTGAACAATAGGTTTATAGGACTTTTAGGCCCATGTTCTACCCTATGGTACTCCTCTTTATGACAGAACAATACAAACAAACAAAGACAAGTGAAAAGACTATTTCTGGGACACAAAAGATCAGATAATAGGAATATTTATACCAGAAAAGTACACTAGAGTCATTATACCCAAAACAAGTTCCAAAATACCCTTCCCCCAATCAAGATTTTGGAGAGGAAAAGAGAAAAAAAATAGTGATTTTTACCATCCATTCAACTGGAGTCCATAGAGAGAGAGGCCTGGATTCTAGCTGATAAGAATTTCTTACCCTTCTGTCAGTTTGTCAGGTCCTGGGTTCCCTTGACTGCAGCTTCCAAAGAGCAAAGAAGCTTTGGTATGCTGCCCACTGCACAAAAACTACAGGAGCTAAGGAAAACTTCCCCTTCACCCTCTGAAGTTTCACTGAATATTGACGACAAAATAAACATGAATAGGAGGAAAGGCATACAAATTTATTAATGTGGATGAAAAAAATCAGAGTGATTACCCACTCCCGCCACATAAGAGGATAAAGATATTTATACTCTCTTCTTCTTAGAGGAAAGGGAGATGGGGAAGTATGGATAATCTTTGGGGGGTAGTAAATGATTTTTAAGGGTATTCAATGGTCTTAAAGAGCCTACTAGCCTGAACAAAGTATTTTGGGACCGCAGAATAGATAATAACTTGCGACAAGTTTGTTCAGAGGTGTTCTCAGTTTTCATTCTTTCTTCCTGCAATATGAGTTCAGGTAACGAAAACTCAGGGAAGGGACCAGAGGTAATTGTTTTCCCTTTGGTGGGTCTGGACTTTAGACCAATAAGGAAACTTCAGAGAACAATTTCATCCTGTGCTTTGAGAGACACAGAAGATTGAGAGATGATGCATGGAGAGGTCAGGGAGACATTGATGCTTCTTATTCAGTTTACCATGTCAAAGTGCCATATTTTGAGGCATCAGTTTCTGAATGCCAGCAACTTGACTAATGAAATATACGTGGAGTTGTTGGGAGGGAATTTTGGAAATGTTCCCACAAAGGGAAATAGCTGGAAAATGCTCCTTTTGCATTTCCCACTTCTACTTCTTGCTTTTTAACTTTGAATCTGATAAAATTCCTGGAGCTTCAGTAGTCATCTTGAATCATGAGGCAACCTTGAGAAGGGAAGTCACTTGCTAAGAATATCATAGCAGAAGAGAGTGGGACACTATGTTTCTGATTATTGTAAATCTTCCCTGCCAGTGCTGCACTGATTATCTTAAGACTTCTCTTACAAAAGAGAAGGATCAACTTATAGTTCTTGTAAGTCACTATTATTGAAAGTAACTGTTGTGAGCAGCCATATGCAATTTCTAAATGATACAATGGTTTATTGTATACTGACTTATCTTTGGAAGCCAATAATATTTTAGCAAAATATAATAAGCTAACATTTTTATATAGTAAATACACGATTTAACCTCGTTCTCCAGCCACTCTTGTCATTGCCCAAAGGACTTGTAAACAAAATGGCTATCATGGCAGAGACAGAGGTTATATACAGGCTCAGCAACATGGACTACCACTTACCAAGGCCAACCTAGCTACAGCCACTGTTGAGTGTCCAGTCTGTCAGTAGTAGAGACCAACACTGAGTCCCCGATATGGCACTATTCTTATGGGTGATACGCCAGCTATCTGGCGGCAGGTTGACTACATTAGACTGTTTCCATCATGGGACGGGCAATATTTTGTACTTACTAGAATGCACACTTACTCTGGAAATGAATTTGAATTCCCTGCACAAAATGCTCTAGTAAAACAACTATTCATGAACTTACAAAATGCCTTATTCACCATCATCGTATTGCATAAAACATTGCATCGGATCAAGGAACTCACTTCACAGCAAAAGAAGTACAGCAGTGGACCCATGCTTATGGAATTCACTGATATTACCACATTTTCCATCATCCAAAAGCAGCTGATTTGATATAGTTGTGGAATGGCTTTTTGAAGATTCAGTTACAGCACCAGCTAGATGGCAATACTTTGCAAGGTTGAGTCAAGGTTCTCCAAGAGATTGTGTATGGTCTAAATCAGTGTCCAATATTCATGGTACTGTTTCTCTTGTAGCCAGTTTTCATAAATCTGGAAATCAAGGCATAGAAATGAGAGTGGGACAGCTGGGTGTGGTGGCTTATGTCTGTAATCCCAGCACTCTGGGAGGCTGAGTTGGGTGGATTACCTGAGCTCGGGAGTTTGAAACCAACCCGACCAACATGGAGAAACCCATCACTACTAAAAAGACAAAATTAGCCAGGCATGGTGGTCCGTGCTTGTAATCCCAGCTACTTGGGAGACTGAGGCAGGAGAATCTCTTGAACCTGGGAGGCAGAGGTTGCAGTGAGCCGAGATCACACCATTGCACTCCAGCCTGAGCAACAAGAGCAAAACTCCATCTCAAAAAAAAAAAAAAGAAAGAAACAAGAGTGGGTCTTCTCACTATTACCCCTAATGATACACTAACAACATTTTAGCTTTCCATTCCTGTGACTTAAAGCTCTACTGATCTAGACATCTTAGTTCCAAAGAGAGAAAAACTTCCACTAGGGGTCCCAACAATGATGTCTCTGAACTGGCAGTTAAGACCACTGCCTGGCCTCTCAGGGTGCCTTGTTCCACTGAATGGACAGGCAGAGAAAGGAGTTATTGTCTGGTTAGGGTGATTAATCCTGATTACCAAGGGGAAATTGGGTTGCTTCTACTACACAGTAAGAGCAAGATAGAGACTGAATGAAATACAGCAGAACCTTTAAGGTGCCTCTTAGTACTCCAGTGTCCTGTGATTAAAATTAGTGGAAATTTTAATTTGGTTTACAACAACCCAATTCATGCAGGGCTTTTAATAATCCAGATCTTTCAGGAATGAAGTTTTGGGTCATTTCACCAAGTAAAGAATCAAAAGAAGTTAGGCATTTGCTGAGGGCAAAGGGAATGTGGGAGAGGTAGTGGAAGAGAGTTATTATAAATACCAGCTCATGCCCACATGCCTATGCCTATGGTAGAAATGAGGACTGTAATGGTTATGAGTATTTATTTCTTATTTTAGTGTTTGTATCTAATAATTTAATTTTATATAAAATTTAATAATTCAATATTTGTATTTCCCTCTGTCATCCCCTTATCATCTAACATAAGATTTGTTAATAATGAACTCTATATCATATTTAAGTTACAAAATATAAAACAGGGAGTATGAACCAGTAAGGAGAAAATGAACATCACTCAAAGGCACAAAAGGGACTCTACACCCTCTTCTGGGAAAACAATTAGTGTGTTTTCAGTTTTATGTAGGATTATTGTATCATTTTGTGTAGAAGTAGGTCTTTGTTATTGTTTTTATTTGAAGATTAAGTGTGGTTCAAGGAAGCATATTTGAGTTCAAAGTTGCCAAGAATGGACTGTGGTAGCTTTATAATGTGTCATCTTGGTTAGGTTTAACTAAATTTCACAGAATTTATTATTTTCTTTCTGGTCAGGTTGGACCACATGTATACTCTTTATACCAATTGCATTATTTCTAATGCAATTAGTAACTCAATCATTAATGCACCTACGATTGGCAGAATAATGAACCAAAAAATGTACTTATTCTAATTCCTAGAATCTATGTTATGTTATATTATGTGGCAAAGGGAAATTAAGGTAGCAGATAGAATTAAGATTACTAATCAGCTGACCTTAAATGGGGAGATTATCCTGGATTATCTGGGTGGGCCCAATGTTATCACAAGATCCTTAAAAGTGAAAGTGGGAGACAGTGTCAGAGTGATTTCATGTGAGAAAGAATTGACTAGTTGGTCTCTCCAAGATGGCTGAATAGACACAACTCCGGTGCACAACACCCAGCGAGAGAGATGCAGAAATCCAGAGATCTCCTAGCTCCAACCGAGGTACCAGGTGCATTTCAACGGGTTTGGTCCAATGGTGAGCAAAGCCCATCAGGGCAGACCGAGGCAGGGAGGGGTGCTGCTTCACCCAGAAAGTGCTTCTGACCACTGAGTCGGAGGCTCCCCCTCTGGCACTCTGGTCCAGGTACAGCACTTCCCCCAAAGCCTTAGCAATACACAGAATAGGGGATCTTTGCCAGTCGAATGCCTGGAATTACAAGTGCAGAGTTGAATAATAATCCAGGATGGTGTCCTAGATTGGCACACAGACCTAAACAGAGGCATAAGCCCAAAAGGTAGCCTGGAGAGCCTGTGGACCAAGCTATCACCCCCACCCCGCCACCCTGAGAGAGAGGGAGCTGTAAGTGGGAGCAGCTGGGTGGGCTCTTACCCCATGACCAGAGAGTGAGGAAGCTGAAAGGGGGAGATGGCTGGGTGCAGCAGGGTGGGTCCCTACCCTTCCCCACAAACCACAGAGGGCTGAAGCTCTGACTCCAGTGGGTTGCACAGCCAGTGCCACAGTCTGAGCCAAATCCTGAATGATCCAGCCCAGTAGAGGAAGGGCATAACCTACCATTAGAGGGGTAGGACTGGGCTACATGTTTTAACAAAAAACACAGGAAGCCTACGTAGCAACAGGATGGTGTTCTTGACAACCCAGCAGCACTGCTGCTAGGTCAGTGGAAGAGGTGGGCCTAAATCCCCAGTGTAAACAAAAAAGACACAGGAAGCTTCCCTAGTAACCTGAAAGAGTCCCTAGAAACCCAGTAGTGCCTCCACAGGCAGACAAGAAACCTCATCAAGCAACTCCCTAACACCACAGCCAGGTAAATCCACAAAGATGGGGAAAAAACAGTGCAAAAAAGATGAAACCATCAAAGACCAGAACACCTCTTCTCCTTCAAGGGATCACAACTCCTCAACAACACGAGAACACAACATGACCAAGAAGGAGTATGATGAATTGACAGAAACAGGCTTCAGAAGGTGGATAATAACAAACTTTTCTAAGCTAAAGGAACACATTCTAACTCAATGCAAAGAAACTAAAAACCTTTAAAAAAAGTTAGATGAAATGCTAACTAGAAAAACCAGCTTAGAGAAGAACATAAACGACTTCATGTAGTTGAAAAATACAGCACGAGAACTACGTGAAGCAAACACAAGTTTTAATAGCCAAATCAATCAAGCAGAAGAAAGGATATCAGAGATTGAAGATCAACTCAATGAAATAAAAAGAGAAGGCAAGACAAGAGAAAAAGGAGTGAAAATAAATGAACAAAGCCTCCAAGAAATACGGGATTATGTGAAAAGATCTAATCTACGCTTGATCAGTGTACCTGAATATGATGGGGAAAATGAATCCAAGCTGGAAAACATGCTCCAGGATATTATCCAGGAGAACTTCCCAAGCCTAGCAAGGCAGTTCAAATTTCAAATTCAAGAAATACAGAGAACTCCACAAAGATATTCCTCAAGAAGAGCAACCCCAAGGCACATAATCGTCAGATTCACCAGGGTTGAAATGCAGGAAAAAATGCTAAGGGCAGCCAGAGAGAAAGGTCAGGTCACCCACAGAGGGAAGCCAATCAGACTCACAGCAGATCTCTTGGCAGAAACCCTACAAGCCAGAAGAGAGTGGGGGTCAATATTCAACATCCTTAAAGAAAAGAACTTTCAACCCAGAATCTCATATCCAGCCAAACTAAGCTTCGTAAGTGAAGGAGAAATAAAATCCTTTAAAGACAAGCAATTACTGAGAGATTTTGTCACCACCAGACCTGCCCTACAAGAGCTCCTGAAGGAAACACTACACACGGAAAGGAACAAGTACCAGTCACTGTGAAAGCAAACCAGTTGGCAAAGACCAAAAATGCAATGAAGAAAATGAATTAACTAAAAGGAAAAAAAACCAGCCAGTAACAAAATGGCAGGATCAAATTCACACTTAACAATATTAACATTGAAAGTAAATGGCCTAAATGCCCCAATCAAAAGACACAGACTGGCAAACTGGATAAAAAGTCAAGACCCATTGTTGTGCTGTATTCAGGAAACCCATCTCACATACAAAGACACACACAGACTCAAAATAAAGGGATGGAAGAAGATTTACCAAACAAATGGAGAACAAAAAAAACCAGGGGTTGCAATCCTAATCTCTGATAAAATGGACTTCAAACCAACAAAGATCAAAAGAGATAAAGAAGGACACTACATAATGGTAAAAGGATCAATCCAACAAGAACAGCTAACTATCCTAAATATATAGGCACCCAACACAGGAGTACCCAGATACATAAAGCAAGTTCTTAACAACCTAAAATGAGATTTAGACTACCACACAATAATAGTGGGAGACTTCAACACTCCACTGTCAATATTAGACAGATCAATGAGACAGAAAATTAACAAGGACATCCAGGATTTGAATGCAGAGCTGGACCAAGCATACCTAATAGACATATACAGAATGCTCCACCCCAAATCCACAGAATATACATTTTTCTCAGCACCACATTGCACTTAGTCTAAAATTGACCACATCATTGGAAGCAAATCACTCCTCAGCAAATGCAAAAGAACGGAAATCATAACAGTCTATCAGACCACATCACAATCAGACTAGAACTCAGGATTAAGAAACACACTCAAACCCACACAACCACTTGGAAACTGAACAACTTGCTTCTGAATGTCGACTGGATAAACAATGAAATGAAGGCAGAAATAAGGATGTTCTTCAAAACCAATGAGAACGAAGACACAATGTACCAGAATGTCTGGGACACCTTTAAGCAGTGTCGAGTGGGAAATTTATAGCAATAAATGCCCACATGAGAAACAAGGAAAGATCTAAAATCGACACCCTATCATCAAAATTGAAAGAGCTACAGGAGGAAGATCCAAAAAACTCAAAAGCTAGCAGAAGACAAGAAATAACTAAGATCAGAGCAGAACTGAAGGAGATAGAGACACAAAAACACCCTTCAAAAAATCAATAAATCCGGGAGCTGGTTTTTTGAAAAGATCAACAAAATAGGCTACTAGCCAGAAGGGAAAAGCATCAAATAGATGCAACAAAAAATGATAAAGGGGATACCACCACTGATCCCACAGAAATACAAACTACCATCAGAGATTACTACAAACAGCTCTATGCACATAAACCAGTAAACCAGGAAGAAATGGGTAAATTCCTAGACACTTGTGCTCTACCAAGACTAAACCAGGAGGATGTTGAAACCCCAAATAGACCAATAACAAGGGCTGAAGTAGAGGCAGCAATCAATAGCCTACCAACCAGAAAAAGTCCAGGTCCAGATGGGTTCACAGCGGAATTCTACCAGACTTACAAAGAGGAGCTGGTTCCATTCTTTCTGAAACTGTAGCAAACAATACAAAAGGAGGGAATCCTCCCTAACTCATTTTATGAGACCAACATTATCCTGATACCAAAACTAGGCAGAGACTCAACTAAAAAAGAAAACTTCAGGCCAATATCCATGATGAACATAGATGCAAAAATCTTCAATAAAATACTGGCAAACCGATTGCAACAGCACAACAAAAAGCTTATCCATCACAATCAAGTAGGCTTCATCCTGGAGATGCAAGGCTGGTTCAACATACGCAGATCCATAAACATAATCCCTCACATAAATGGAACCAAAGACAAAAACTACGTGATTATCTCAGTAGATGCAGAGAAGGCCTTCGATAAAATTCAACAGCCCTTCATGCTAAAAACTCTCAATAAACTAGGTATTGATGGAACGTATCATAAAACGATAAAAGCTATATATGACAAACCTACAGCCAATATCATACTGAACAGGCAAAAGCTGGAAGAATTTGCTTTGAAATCAGGCACCAGACAAGGATGCCCTCTCTCACCACTCCTATTCAATATAGTACTGGAAGTTCTAGCCAGAACAATCAGGCAAGATAAAAAAATAAAGGGTATTCAATTAGGAAAGGAGGAAGTCAAACTGTCTCTATTTGCAGACAACATGATCGTATATCTATAAGACCCCATTGTCTCAGCCCATGTCTCAGCCCAGAATCTTCTCAAACTGATAAGCAACTTCAGCAAAGTCTCAGGATACAAAATCAATGTGCAGAAATCACAAGCATTCCTATATACCAACAACGTCAATTAGAATGGCGATCATTAAAAAATCTGGAGACAACAGATGCTGGAGAGGATGTGGAGAAATATTAAGACTCTTACACCGTTGGTGGGAGTGTAAATTAGTTCAACCATTGTGGAAGACAGTGTGGTGATTTCTCAAGGATGTAGAAATAGAAATTCCCTTTGACCCAGAAATCCCATTACTGGGTATACATCCAAAGGATTACAAATCATTCTATTATAAAGACACATGCACACGTATGTTCATTGCAGCCCTGTGCACAATAGCAAAGACCTGGAACCAATCCAAATGCCCATCAATGATAGACTGGACAAAGAAAATGTGGTACATATACACCATGAAATACTATGCAGCCATAAAAAACGATGAGTTTGTGTCCTTTGTAGGGACTTGGATGAATCTGGAAACCATCATTCTCAGCAAACTGACACAAGAACAGAAAGCCAAACACTGCATGTTCTCACTCATAGGTGGGTGTTGAACAATGAGAACACATGGACTTAGGGAGAGGAACATCACACACTGGGGGCAGTTGCAGGGGGTAGGAGAGAGACAATGGGCAGTGGGGAGGGTGGGGAGGGATAACATGGGGAGAAATGACAGATATAGTATGCACCTAAAGTAAAATAAATAAAAAAAAAAAGAATTGACTAGTCATTGCTGGCTTTGAAGATGAAAGGAGGCCTGCTGTCAAGAAATAGAGGAGTCTCTAGAAGCTAGAAAAAGCCAGAAAATGGATTCTGCCCTAGAACCTCCAGGAAGAAACATAGCCTTACCTACATACTGATTTTAGTTCAGTTAGACTGGTTCTGGACTTCTGACATCCAGACCTATAAGAAAATAAAATTTTGTTGTTTTAAGCCACTAAATTTGTGGAAATTTGTGATGCAACAATAGTAACCTAATGAGTAACCTTTTATTGGCCTTCCTCCATTTAATGCCTTCAACTACTAACTTTCTAACTATTTTTCTTGGGTTATTTTCCAAATAAACAATTGTACTTAAATCATTCTCTCAGTTCTGCTTCTAGGAAATTCAAATGAAGACAGTTCCCCACCCCCCAACAAATTCTACTGGTATGACCAACGGTAGGTAAAAATAGGATATAATCTGTAAAGTGATTAAGAAATATGGATACATATTATTAGTAACAGGCCAAAATGCAGTGTGTAAATTGGCTTAGATTGAGGGAAGTGAAAACTATGTGATATTTCAAGAAGATTGGTTGCAAGAAAAGGAAGTAGCAGAACCAGGAAAATCTCCACCTCTGAGAAGGAAGGGCTGTTAAAAAAAAAAAAAAAAAGGCTTTCAGGACAAAGTAGATGTGATGAAAGTCAAAGCACACTAGAAATCACAGCAAAATTTCTCAGAAAAGTCAGCTAAATGGAGAATTTACTCTCAGCTTTCTCTTGGCATGAGCAAAAAAAGTGAAAATGTTATAATACTGGATTTCTGTATATGTGAATCTGACAGAAGCAGTATATTGGGCTCTTACAACATACTCATAAAAATTAAAATGAAATAATTCAAAGAAGAAACAGTGTCTTTTCTATTAAGCTGTCCTTTTACTAGCTGTATTAGAGTCAGGGTTATCCCGAGAAACAGTACCTAACAGGATATGTGTGTGTGTGTGTGTGTGTGTGTGTGTGTGTCTGTGTATTGGGGTAAAGAGGGAGAGAGAAAGAGGGAGGGAAATGTTTAAGGATTTGGCTCTCATGATTGTTGTAGCATGTCAGTTCACATTGCTATAACAAAATCCCATAAATTGTGTAGCTTTTAAACAACAGAAATTTATTACTCACAGTTCTGGAGTCTGGAAAATTCACAATCAAGGTACCAGCAGATTCAGTGCCTAGTGAGGGTCCTTTTCCTTGCTCACAAGTGGTGCCTTCTCACTGTGTCCTCACATGATGGAAGGGGCAAGAGAGCTCTCAGGCCTCATTATAAGGGCACTGATTCAAGTCATATGAGCTCTACTCTTATGACCTCATCACCTACTAAAGGCCCTGCCTCCTAATATAATCACCTTGAGGGTTAGGATTTTGACATATGAATTGGGAGGGGAGGGTCACAAACATTCAGACCATAGTACATGGTAAATACAAAGCCTGATAGAATAGACCAGCAGACTGGAGATACAGAGAAGAGTTGCAGTTTGATTCCAAAAGTGCTCTGCTGGCAGAATTCTTTCTTGCTTAGAGGAAGAAAGTAAGGTGTTCAATTGATTGGATAAGACTCACCAACATTATGGAGGGTAATTTGCTTTACTCACAGTCCACCAATTTAGACTTTAATCTTGTCCAAAAAAACACCTTCGTAGAAACATCTAGAATAATGTTTGACCAAGTATCTGAGCACCATGGCCCAGCCAAGTTGACACATAAAATTAGCCATCACACTACTTCCCAGGCTTCTTCCTAGGAAGGAAGATCTGCATGGGAAAATGCAGTTCTGTCCTGACACATGAACACCATGTCTTCAGTGTATATGAGCTAGCCTGTGGGGGAGGTTATGTGAAACCAATTTGAGTCCTACAAAGTTGTTTGAGCTGCACCCATCAGAACTCATATATGTATCCAGTGAAAAGAAACCATTTGGAAAATCAATTAACTTTCCTGTTATGCAACTTTTCTCTCCATAGCTCACTCCCCATTCATGTGGACAATTTAATTCAACCTGCAACAAAATATTGCTATAGCAAACAGGAACACTTTTATATTCCCATTTTCTGGGACTAAAAGATTTGAATTCTGACATAGAATCATCTCAAATTTCAGAATTTGAAGAAGTTGGAGTTTCCTCAGTAAAGTTGAAGCTACAAAGATACGATTGGACTTTTGAAAAATACTCTGAACATCTGAACAAAATAAAAGGGACTTTTGAGGATTCAGAATAAGTGTATCTATGTGAAACAGCTTTATACCAAGAAAAGTTAACAGTTAAAAAGTCTTATTTGCATCTTCAATAAGATTTGTTGAAATTCTACACCCATTGAAAAAAAATCATATCACATTAGGAAAGACTGCATTCAAATAAAAACTAAGATAACTAAATTTAAACATGTAATGGAAGCAGTAAGAGTAGATTGAAAAATGCAAAAAAAAAGTTCTCTCAGAACAATTAGGAAAAGAACGAATGAAGGGATGAAGCAATAAAACTTATGGATAAAAATATGTATGTGTTTTTCTTTTATATTTTCCAAAAAAATCAGATGATACAGACTAAATGTAATAAGAATTTCAGGAAAACATCTTGTTTACTCCTCTAGATCCACTCAGCCCTTTCCCTGCCTGCTCTTGTCCCAGGAGGCTGACCTGCATAAATGGTTTCAAGGGACTTGATGCTTGGTTCAGTCTATGAGAAACAATCATAGGAGATGGGATTGTGTGGGGAGTGCAAGCCCCAGATTTCTCCAGTTGGCCGTAGTTAACTGCCTATGGTCCTCTAGGGAAGGTTATAGTTTCTGCACATGGCTCTCTCACAGACACAGTAAACACTGCTGTGGCCCACAGCTCTTTCTAAGTCCTGGAGACAACTCCTTTTCTTTACCCTTTTAGATCCATGGGTGGTAATGGATCCTCAGCTATTTTGTTCTAGGCTCTTCACCATCTCTTTGGTTTCCTTTACCATTTTCAGTACCATTGCAAATCATTAAACTCTGCTCAATTTTCCTGTTTGAGAATTCCACCATTTTCATGTTACTGACTGATATAAGCAAAAAATTAACACTTGATAACAGGAGTAAAGGAAAAACTTGAGGCTTTAGATCAGAGTGGCTCATCTAATAGAAGGAGTTAATGAAAGAGATTCTTGCTTTAAAATTTAAAAACCAATCACTGGGATATAGCAAATATTTTTTTTAACCATAAAATCATCCAGGCAAGGGGAAATAAGTTACCTATGATAAAATAATTTTAAAAGGTCAACCTGACATCAAAACTTTCTTCTGCAGTATTGTCAGAAGGCACTGAAACATCATCAACAAAATTGTGAGAGCCTATCTATCTAAGCTGCCATTCATAAAGCAGCCATTCATAACCATGAAAGAACTTAAAAAGTATACAATCAGCAAAGAGCTCTGAATAATGTTTTTAGGAAAAGGATAAACTGACAAACCAAAATCAATCACATTAAATAATTCTAATAGAAAATGTGATTTAAAAGCAATTGTGGTTACTACTGATATCAGTAATATGTATGCATAATGTTAAAATATTTGCTAACATGTGAAACTTAATAAACGTCAAACAATTTTTAAAGTACATGATATGTAATTATAAAATAAAGTAGTTATATTATCCCAGATTATTCTAACAAAAACTGTGATGTGAGGGGAGGGAGATAAAAATAAAATGTGCAAGTATTTCTTTATTCTTCCTATTTAAATAAAAATAATTGAGCTCATCATTTTTCAATTGTTTCAAAGGAAAAATAAAGGTGTGTTAGTGTATACAGAATTACCAAAAAAAAAGTAAAATTTCTAAATTACAAACAAAAAAAAGAGCAAGTTATTGTAAAAAGTCTGAGTGCCCATATGGTAAAATATTAATAATGCATATTTTTAAATTGTGAGATCTTGGAGATTTTTACTTTTCATATTTTGCTTATCTATATTTTTATAATTCACATATGTTTATGAGTATATGAATAAACATTTACACAAACTTCTATATATCATAAAATGAAATTAAACCATAATGCTTTTAATTTCTTGTGTCTCTTGTTTTTCTCACAAGTATTTGAAGCAGTTAACAAATAGATTTAAAATGTGAGTAAGACAGACAATGGATCCGAATCAAGTTCAGCAAATTTTGGCTTTGAGGATTCCGTGGAATTTAAGAGCAAGCAGGAACCTGAAGTATAAGTAAATATATTAATTAAACAATGTAATTATGTAAAAATATATGAAAATGCTGTAGAAATAATTGAAGTGAACAAAATTATTTCTAAAAATTAATAATCCCTAATGTTATGTAACTTCTGAGAGACATTCTGTGGTGTACATATTTTGCATTTTCTGCTCAATTCTCCTTTTCTAATAATTTTCCTCCCCTCAGGCACAGAGTGGCAATATAAGTGGCTATGTGTCATGTTGTTACAGTGAGAACACAGGGAACACTTGAACCAAACTGACATCCAGACTCAGGCTTGAGAGAGTCAAGCCATTCTCTCTCCAGAAACTTCACCTGTTAAACACATAACTTTGAGACTTTGGTGGCAATGTAATCACCTGACATGTTCTTCCTGATTGGTGCATAGACAAAATAAACTCACTGAGACCAAGGCATTGCAGTAAAGAAAGAGTTTAACTGATGTGAGGCTGGCCAAGTGGGAGACAGAATTCCTATTCAAATCAGTCTCCCTGAGGTCTTGGAAGTTAGTGTTTTTATGGACAATTTGGTGGGCGAGGGGCTAGGGAATAGGTGCTACTAATTGGTTGGGGATGAAATCATAACAGTGTGGAATTTGTGCCACTGCACTCCAGCCTCGGGGACAAAACAAGGCTCCATCTCAAAAAAAATAAAAAAAATCAGATTGAGTCAGTTTATCAATCTGGGTAGTGCCAGCTGATCCATCATCCATCAAGTGCAGGGTCTGCAAAATATCTCAAGCACTAATCTTAGGCTTTTCAATAGTGATGTTATCCCCAGGAGCAATTTGGGGAGGGCGGAGGGTTAGAATCTTGTAACCTCCAGCTGCATGGTTTCTAAACCATAATTTCTAATCTTTTGACTACTTTGTTAGTCCTACAAAGTCAGTCTAGTCCCCAGGCAGGAATGAGGCTTGTTTTGGAAAAGGGTTGTTATTGTCTTTGTTTTAAACTCTAAACTAAGTTCCTCCCAAAGTTAGTTTGACCTATACCCAGGAATGATCAAGGACAGCTTGTAGGTGAGAAGCAAGATGGAGTTGGTTAGGTGAGATCTCTTTCACTCTCTCGGTCATAATTTTGCAATGGTGGTTTCAGAACTGGCTTGCACCTTTTGTTCTACCTTGATTTTATCTTTGAGGTTATGTGTTGTACTGGGACCTACAATAGAACACATTCTACAGAAGTGAAAATGGCCAGAAAAACATGGAGGTGTGCAGGGAGAATTCTTATTCAGGCATAAAATTGGAAAGCTGGCATTATAATAAGTTGTTGGAGATCAGAAATAAATACCCCAAAATATGACATTTTGACAGGCTGAAGTGAAAAAGAC
The DNA here is from genome assembly GCA_963573385.1 of Cacajao melanocephalus. Classification (NCBI taxonomy): domain Eukaryota; kingdom Metazoa; phylum Chordata; class Mammalia; order Primates; family Pitheciidae; genus Cacajao; species Cacajao melanocephalus. The sequence goes on from CAUYLG010025740.1 coordinate 41,670, forward strand.
TCAAGATCCCTCTGACCTTCCTCCTAAGCCTACCTTCTCTCCTAAAGCATAAGATAAAGTTGTTCTCTGAAGTTCTTTTGTCTGACAAAAGTCCAGACCCACCAAGAAGAACATTGTTTTTCCTGCTCTTTCCTGTTATCTTATTATCCTTTCCCTACTATCTATTATGTATTGCAGAAAACAAGATCAAAAATATAACCAAAAAAAAAAAAGAAAAAAAAGTTAGTCATAAAAGAATTGTGAAGTGACAAAGAGAAAAAAAAAAAGAATATAACCATACCTGCACCAATCCTTTTACAAAGTAATATCTGTCTCTCAGACTCATCCAATTCCAAAGAGAAACATTAACCAGTTAATCTCTGTTCCCCATTCATTCTTCCTAGTAATCCTTTATTGCTCCTCAACAGAATTCCTCTTCTTTCTCCTCCAGTAACCTGTTTTGCCAGGATCCAAGGCCCCATTTTTCCTGTAACCTTAAAATGGTATATAAGCTCCTGAACCAACTTTGGGGAGCAGGGGTAGGATCGAGTCTTCATTCTTAAGGCTCCCACACATACAGGTTAAACAAATTTGTATGCCTTTTCTCTTGTTGATCTGCCCGGTATCAGTGATTTTCAGCAAACCTACAAACTGCAATATGGTCCCAATTCCTCACCCCTCCGTGTATCCATGCCCTTTGCCTTGAATCTTTGAAATATTTTCCCACTTGCAAAGGGTGTTATACCTTACCTCTGGCTCTAAAGTTGACCATGTGATTTGCTCTGGTCATTGGGATTTTAGCACGTATGAAACAGGCAGGGTCATAGAAAGTGCTTGATGTTTTGTTAGCTCTCTTGTTCCTAGGCCTTTGCCGTGAGAATGTAGCCTACTGGAAATGTGATATGTAAATTAAAGCCAAATAGCTGAAAAAGTTCAGGAAATGCCACCCCAACCATATTGCTTCAGTATAATGATTGCAATGGTGCTGACAGCACTTGAAAAGAAACAAATGCAGAGAAGCTTTCTTTCAACTCCCCTTAATCTGCCTAAAGAGAGATTCTCCCAAAGGAACTCAATTTTCCTAAAATCCCTTCCCTGGCAGTTTCATCAGCCAGGAAAGATTGACTCATATCACAGGACAGAAGGCTAAAAGTCAACACCACAACCAGACAAACTTTGTCACAAGCTATCATCTATACTTCTAAGGGCCTATTTGTCTTTCCCCAAAATCATTTGCTCTCTGATAAGTTGCCTAAGTCTACCTAAAAGGAAGAAGCTGAGGTAAAATTCATGTAAGCAGGTAGTTTATTTGGGCCGAGCTTGAGGATTGCAGCCCAGGAGCATAGATTCAACTTGTCCTGAATGAATACTTCAATTAGCAGCCATTACAAGTGCATTTTTAAGAGAGAAATGGAGGCGACTCAACAATTATTGAGTTGTTTACCAAGAATTTATATTAAAATAACATAAATTATTGATTGGCTATACATTGTCTCTTTGTATCACAAATTCCAGGAACATGAAGATAATGGGTGAGGCAGCAAATTGGGAACAAAATTACTTCAAACAATTTCCCCAAGGCATGGGAACAGAGGATGGGGCATGATTTAGGTTCCATACACATATATTTCTGGGCCTGCATACCTCACATAGCTCAGATTTCTCTGACCTATTTTTCTTTTTTCATTTTCCCCCCATTGATCAAAAATTTTCTCATGAAGTATTGATGATTGATCTCTGAGTAGGTTAGAATTATAGACATTCTTCATCCCTGAGCACTGGGAAAACTCATTCCTGGAAAGGCCTCAGGCAAGTCACTGATTTATATAATGGTCACCAGTTTTTAAATCATCTCTAGCCTTTGGAATTTCATGTTTTTTGTTTTCTTGTAAGAAAGAAAACAATGAGAGATACATGGTAAAACCTACTCCATTGGGGATTCAGCCCACATTTTAGGAATATAATTTATGTGTTTTTAAAATGGTCAAGGCTGGAATCTAATAACAGGTTTGCTATAATTTTTTTCAGAACGTAATTAATTTTTGTTTCTCAAGTTCCCCATTTCTATGAAAGATAAATCTTAGTAGGACAAATTCAGTAACAAAATAAGTGTTAATATTATACTTGGCCTTTTTGCATTGAATGAAATAAGAAGAGTCATTGGCCATATAGGTTCTTTTAAGTTAGCTTTGCTGGAACTTTTACACAAAATTTCAAATTAGATCTTTACAAACCTTGAGACTGGAAGCCAAGTCAAGGATTCACCATTAAATTGTGCCCGCAATTAGGTGAATTATTCTCTTCTCAAGGTCTCCATATTACCTTGAGTTTCCCAGGCCTGTCAGAAATTGACAATTTTTTTACTTACCACAAGTTCAGAAAACCTGAAAATGATCCATGTAGACAAGGTACCAGGCCAGTCTTTCCAAGCAGTTTTATTGGCTTTATAAAGTCAACCTAAATTCCTCACAGCAGTCTGGATATATCTGAAAATATGCCATTCCACTCAAAGCTTTGATAAAATAACTAGTGTCTCCAATTGTGTTCTGTTACAAAAGAAAATAGATTCATACTCAACTTATACAAGTAACTAGACTGACATAAAATAAGAATACTCATGAATAGTTTTAAGATTTTAAGAAATCAGATAGAGAAAAAGGCAAATATTTCCATTTTGTTCACAAAGGTATATTTTATCCAATTACTATAAATAGCTATAAATAGCTCAAAAGAAAAAAAATTCCTGAGCCTGGAAAACAAAACAAAATGAATCAGCAATGTTTCAAACAAAAAGTCATAAAAGTATTTTTAGTCCTCTGTTAGTTCAGTCTCATGTAATTAATTTTTCTGTTTGATGTTGGTTTAGCAATCTTTATGAACACATTGGTTTATTAGAGTTCTGAACATTTTTGCTTAGTCTAATTATATGATCTCCAAAGTTTCCAGAAACTTGTATTCAAGGGTACTTGTACTTGTCAGAATCCTTTTCTATGATTTTTCTTGAAGGAAAAGTAAATTTTGGACTGTAGCCAATTGTAAACAGTGTTTTGAGAAAGAATTAAAGCAACAGTTGCCTTTGGATGGAAAAACTTAGGGTAGCCATGGCTAAAGACACAATTGACAAGAAAACTTGGTTATTTGTGTGGCTTATAACAATTTAACGTAATAACCATAATTGTATCTGACATACATTAAGACATATCAGAATTTTAGGAATCTCATGTTATTTTGGAACACATATTAATAACATAACCAGACCACTATAACTCAAAGAATATTGAAACACCATTATTTTATTTGACAATGATTCCCATATAATTTTAATATATGAAATAACCCTAGTATGTCTCTCTTGGTATTCCAGTGGTTTCTTCCAGAAAAAAAAAAAAACAAAAAACTTTATTTTAGAATTTGAATTGGATTTTGGGAAGAATGTCAAATATTAAAGATTTAAAATACTTGATCAAAATGGAATTCTAGGTCACTGTAAAATAATGGTCATTAATTCAAAGTGAAAATTCAAAATTTCAAAAAGCAAAAGCCTTTATTATTTGATAGAGAGGAATCTCAGCTTTGAAACAATTGAAAGACCGAATAAAGACAGAATTAGATCAACAGAATTATTTTCATCTTTTTTATTTTTTTGCAATTTACTCAGAAGGTGAACAAAAATCTTATTATCTCCTATTCATATTATGTAAAATTTTTTTCTAAAGAGAAAATCAAATTCTACCTTTGCATCAGTACCATTTCTATCAGCTTTGACCCTATGAGATAATACTTCCATAAACCTTTTATAATCTCTTACAATTTTCTGTTAAAGAGTAGCTCAGTGTTCTGAGAAAACCCTGTTATTTTGACACAGGCCCAGACACTGGCCCTCTATCAGTATGATTTTGATATTAATGCTCAATTTTTAGAGAAAGTAAATAATGTCTGTATTAGTCAATTTTTATACTGCTGTGAAGAAATACCCAAGACTGGGTAGTTTATAAAGAAATAGAGATTGAATGGACTCAGAGTTCCACACGGCTGTGGAGGCCTCACAGTCATGGCAGAAGGTGAAGGAGGAGCAAAGGCATGTCTTGGCAGGCAAGACCGTGTGCAGGAAAACTGCCCTTTATAAAACCATCAGATCTTGTGAGACTTATTGACTATCATGAGAACAGCATGGGAAAAACCTGCCCCCATGATTCAAATGCCTCCCACTGGCTCCCTCCCACAACACGTGGGGATTATGGGAGCTACAATTCACGATGAGATTTGGGTGGGGACACAGCCAGGTCATATCAACGTCCTTTTAATTTTAGCTGACTTGATTATATACAAAATTTCTTTCACATGATGAATCTTCCACAAACCTTCTGCAACATGCTCAAGATTTTAGTTTTTTCCTATATTTTTATATATATTGACAACCTGTAAGGGTATCTGAGAGAAAGGAGAATAGACCCAAAGTCAGGCAAGAAAGTTTATTAACCTGCTGGGCTGCTCAGAGGAGGCAGCAGCTCTGAGCTTACAAAATGAGCAGTTTATATGAGGTGAGGGGGGCATAAGGGGGTTTCAGGTAACAGGCACAGAGATAGTTTGCTAACTTGCAACAGACCTGCAATACATCATCCTGTGACTTTTGTGGTGGCAGTTTTTTTAAAAAAAAGATGGAAATCGGGATTTTTTACAGATACGTGTCAAACAGGAATTTACAAGTATGGATAACCAACATATGTTTTCCCTGTCCTCCCTTGAGCTGCCTGGATGGCTGTAATCAGGCTTCACTTAATTGCCACACGTCTGGCAGCCTTGGTGTGGTGCCTAGGTAAGGGTTCGGGAATGCAGCTGCAGAGAAATCAGAGCGGGGTGGGGTCAGCCTGTGTGGAGGGGGTTTTCTGAGGCAGCATGGCTTGTCCCTAACACAACCTACCTTATGACAAAAAATTTACTTTTCTTCTCACTTATCATATTGAACACACAAAGTTCTCGCTCATGTATAAGAAAAAAGATACTCTCTCCTTTCAACTTTCTTTACATCTTACTTTCCTTATATATTCTTGATATAGTTTGCATATTTGTCCCCCACCCAAATTGGATGTTGAATTGTAATCCCCAGTGCAGGAGGTTTGGATCTAGTGATGGGTGTTTGGATTATGAGAGCAAATCTTTCATGGCTTGGAGCTGTCTTCATGATAATGAGTTTTCATGAGATCTGGTCATATAAAATTGTGTGGCAGTTCCTTGCACCACTCTCTGTCACATGCTCCTGCTTGTACCATGTGACATGCCTGTTCACATGTCACATGGCATTAGTCTCATTTTCTGAGTCTAATGACTCAGACATTTTGTAATTATCTTTAATTTAATTTAACATAACATGAATTTAAGATAAAGTTTCTGGAAAATATTTTTGAAACTATGAAAAGCTTGTTTATAAACTTTTATCTTAACAATTATTTATTTTATTTATTCTTAGATATTATGCTTGAGTAGTTCATTAAATAAAGCTAGCCATCATCTCAAGTTTTTTCCTTGCTAATCATTTCTATAGCTTGTGAAACCCTAAAGTTAAACACATAGGTATTTTGCTGATAAGACACAGCTACTTTTACTAAACCAACAAACTAGTATTATTTACCAAAGATGTTCCCACATCATGTGAACTAAAAGGCATTTGAGTTAGTTTCTATTTTTCTGATTAAATATGGAATTTAAGTGCTTGCTGGTTCTTTAAACCAATTAATTAGAGCTCTTTCATACATTTTGTTAGTGAAATATCACATATGCATGACACGTTTAAACATATAGCTATAAAGACACACAGACAGAAGCAGATCTTATAGCTTTATAATATTATTCGTTTGCCAGTTTTTGAATAATTTCTTTTCTACCCCCTTTAGACTATCAATCATTTTTGGTTTTTTTTAGAGACAGAGCCTTGCTCTGTTGCCCAAGCTGGAGTGCATGATCTTGGTTCACTGCAACCTCCGTCTCCCAGGCTCAAGCAATTCTCATGCCTCAGCTGTCTGAGTAAGTGGGACCATAGGTGTGCACCACTGCACCTGGCTAATTTTTGTATTTTCTCTTTAGTAAAAACGGGGTTTTGCCATATAGGCCAGGCTCAAATTCTTGGCCTCAAGTGATCTGCCCACTTTGGCCTCACAAAGTGCTGGGATTACAGGCATGAGCCATCGTGCCTGGCCTAGAGTAACAATCTTTTGATTACCTGTCCCATTACCCTAAACAACTGTTAGGTAGAGGACCCTAAATTTGCATTTCTAAAGACATGACTCTTAAAGAAAAATTTATATCCCAAAAACACTGAACTTAGATCTAACACCATCATTTGCTGATACAAAAAGGGCAAGTCAAGACAAGATTACCAGAAAATGTATCTAAACAAAGGTAAGAATTGTTATATAAACTTCAAGCCAATGTCTTTCCCATTATAAAAGTTTCTAGTGGCTTGAGTGCAAGAAAATACCCTTGTAAGTGGAGAGTTCCTTTATAGATTTTAAGTTCTTTTATAAAGAGTTTCAAAACAGCCAGTGAAATGCCAGCAAATCATATTTTGGAAACCAAAGTAGTTAGATGATCTTTTCAACTTAGCTTGTTTTTTTATTCCGTTAATGATTTAAGGATGAAGCCCTTCCATGAATAGGGCAAAGAAAGGATTTGCAGTTTCCAGGACCTAATATTGAAATGTGAAAAGAGACACAGCTGGAAGGCAGAGCATCTGGGTGTTTTAAAGTCAAGATTCCTACTTTTACATTAAATCTGTGTTTCCAAAACAGAGAAACACTATGAAACTGGGCCATATAAGCTTCTGCATTGCATCTCACTACAAAGATAGTTCCCTAAGTGTTTAAACTGTGCCTTTCTTATCTAAATGCACAACAAACTAAGTAGCCCCCTGTGGTAATAACCATTAATTATAAACAACTTCTGTCAGTTACCTCCAAAACTGTGGCTTTCAGCAGTGACTCATCAGTCATCACACACATGAAAGTCAAATGCTGTCTCAATACAAAGTAATCTATGGTACCCTCAAAAGCCAAAGATATCAAGCAATGAAATAGAAAGGATTGAAGAGTTTTAGACCTGAGAACAGCCTGTCCATGACTCTTTAGACTCCACAGGAAGACAGAAGCTCCCCGAGATGGGTGAATGATGCCTTTTTCTGTGTTCCTTAAGGGGTCTGAGTTATTAGACATCTTCTCTAGATTTCTTAATGTGGTATCAAAAATGGAAAAAGGAATGAGGAACAGAAGTGGAAGGAAATAGAAGAGCAAGTCTTAAAGGAGTTAACTTGGGGAGATTTTAAGCTTTCTAAGAGGCTAAGTAAGTTTTACATTTTTCTAACGAAATACCATGCCAACCAGATAGAAAGCAAACAGAAGGGTTTAAGTTGACTAGAAAAAAATGTTCAGTAATAGGATCCAAAAGGAAAAGAAAAAAAACAAAAACACAGAAAGGTCTTTTTTCAAAAAAAATTGTGGTTTAAATATGAGCTTTTAATTAAGCTGACTTCTGATCTTAGAGCCCTAGAAAAGAATCTTTTAATATCTCTTCTTATGAGATTTCAGCCAGGAAAAACATCAGGTAGGTCTCCCATTAAGTTTATCTGGTTCTAAAACCAATGTTTTATCCCTTTTTGCATGCAAATGAATTATTTTAGACATTTCAAAAGATCCCTATTTTGGCTACTGCTGCTCATGACTGTCCTGGGTTAGGTGGGTCCACTTTCCTAGACATTTACAAGAGGTTGCCTGATAAATATTATTAAAGCACCCTCATGGTCTGGGATGATACCCAGAATTCTTGGTCTCATGGGCAAGGAAATCAAGAATGCAGAGACACCAAGGGTAAGGTTTAGAGCAGAAATTTAATAGGAGAAAGAAAGAGAACAGCTATCTGCTTCAGAGAACGGTTCCAGAAAAAGAGCTGCCATTATTTTTACAGTTGAATGCCATATATATATATATATATACACACACACACACACACACACGTGTATACATATATATCCGTATATGTATGTGTGTGTGTGTGTATATATATATATATATATATATATATATATGTATATAGCTGGAGTGTAGTGCTACGATCTTTGGTCACTGAAACCTTCTTCTCCGGGTTCAAGCTATTCTGCTTCAGCCTCCCAAGTAACTGGGATTACAGGTGTACACCACCATGCCCAGCTAATTTTTTTTTTGTATTTTTAGTAGTGATGGGGTTTCACCATGTTGGCCAGGCTTGTCTTGTACTCCTGACCTCAAGTCATCCACCTGCCTCAGCCTCCCAAAATGCTGGGATGACAGGCATGAGCCAACCTCATCTGGCCAATGCATGTAAAGGCTTTTATAGGAAACCGATGAAGGCTGGGTGTCTCATTTTAATCAGGTGTGAATTTCTGGTGGCTCTACTCCATCCTCCTCATGCGCATGTGGGCTCTTACCTTGAATTACTCCATACTGCTTTGTGCCCCTTACTTTGTATGTGTCAGGGGACAGAATTTTCCACTGTGAGCATGTATGGGCAAGTCAGCTGTGTAGCCTTTTTTATCTGTGTGGCTGTGGGCATGTCTTAGGCAGCACCCCTGTGCAAGTCCCCCTATCTGTGCCTGCAGGCTTTTCTTTTGTTTGAAAGGATTCAACCAAGGACTGACCCTAACTGCCTGCCTGACCAGTTTTTTCCCTTTCTCCTCTCTCATTTCCCCCCTCAGGAGTGGAGACTCTAACTGCCTTTAGGAAGAATGGGATGATGATTCTTTTAGCTACTTCCTGTTGGAGAGGGACATTGTGTAGGAGAACAGCACTAGGGTTCCTCCTAGGGCTGGTCTAAGGATCCTTGGAAGGAAGGAACACCCATGTGTGGTTTCATTTGCATCACCATTTACAGCTTGATAGCCTTTAGGTAAGAAGAAACAATTTGGATTATTAGAGGACATGCATTAAAACAAAACAAGGTTGGGGTAAGGACAACTTAAAAATCCCAAGGTTGTCAACATGCTTAGTTAACTGGTGCCTATAGTTATCCCTGCTAAGATTTAGGTGCATGGGCTTGGCTTTGGTTGACTTCCTTAGGTTTATTATTCCAAACAAAGAAAGCTCCACATTATAGGCACCCTATTTACTCCCATTACCTGGCAGGACTTGCAGGCTTGTTGCCCAAAACTAAAATATTGATCCAGATTTTTACATGACCAATCGTTTTTTTATTTTTTTCTGAGCTGCAGCCAGAGACTGCTGATTAGTTTACAGGAAGAAGCAAGGTTAGTTTAAAACATAGGCAAGAACTTGAAAACAACTAATGAGATTAGAATTTAATGGCAAGCATTTAAGAAGTTTTGAAACATAATTTTTCTCTCTCCAGTCCTCATTTTTGTTAAAAACATATCACGATAGGACTGAGTTGTTTGCAAAATAAACTTTAGTCTTATACTTGACCTGATTATTTGCATAAAGTACAGCAAGAATAATTATTTTTACGTAGGCTTTTAAAATTGGCTTTGATGGAACTCTGTTCTACAAGGAATCTCAGACAGCACTTTTTAGAATGAAGCCTAGCCATGGGTTTGGAACCTCAAATACCTGTGTTGCGTGAATTCCTCTCTTCTTGAGGTCCCAAGAACATTGGATCCCTGGGCCTGTTAGAAATTGACATTCTTGACGCACCACAGATCAGGAACCCTGTATTGGGACTGGGCAGACAAGTTATGAGGCTAGTTTCCTCAAGGGGTTTTGTTGGCTCTGCAAGTTAAGCTTGATTCCTTAAGGGAAAACACACCCTTCTAGTCAAAGTGTTGCTAAAACAACCAGTTTCTCCAATTGTGTCCTTTTGCTAAATAAAATTTATTCTTATTGCACTGATGAAAACAACTATATTGCCATAAGTTAAGAATACTTACAACTAGTTTCCAAATTCCAGAGGAACCAGGCAGACAGAAACAAATATGCTCCAAATTTGGTTCACAGGAATATATGTTACTCAATTGCTAAAAGCTGTAGATAGCTTAAAAGGTTTCCTTGATTCTGAAGAACAGAAGAAGGATTAGCAATGTTTTAAACAAAAAGTTAAAAAGAATTACTTTAGACTTCTATTAGTTTAGTCCATGCAGTTAACTCCTGTTTGATATTCATGAACATTTCAGCTCTTCATAACTCCTGTACCTTTTTTTAAATCTCATGTCACAATTTCCAAAGTTTTCAGAAACCTGCATTTTACAGCACCTGTAAAAGTCCTATAACAATTATAAACCATCTTTTGAAAAGGATTAAAATGAGACAATTGTCTGTGAATGATGAAACATCCAGGATAGTTGCAGTTAAAAACACAATTGACAAAGAAATGTGGTTATCTCTGTTGTTTACAATAGCTTAACATAATAGCCTAAATTATGATTGATACCATATACTCAAACATCAGAATTTTAGACATCCCATATAATTTTGGAACATTTATTAAAGCTATTCACTAAAATATAAACTGAAGAAGATGAACATCATTCTGGCAATCCCACGTACATAAACATGTTAAATAATCCTGTTTACCTCTCTTCTGGATGCTTCAGGGGCGCTCTCTAGCATCCAAAAACTAGGGGTTAGGAAAAACAATTGTGAAACTGAAGTTTGAAGTTTGATGTTTGGAAGGCTGTTAAAAGTTAGAGGCTCAAAACACTTGATATTTTAAAATACAATTCCAGATTACCGTAAGTTATTTATTTTGCCAAAATTATGACTAAAATTTTTTAAACATGGCAAAATCCTTTACTCATTAAGAAGGAAGACTTAGCTTTCCAAACACTTTGTTTACTGTTTTCTCTTTGTTCTCCTTGGCAGTTTATCTGCATTATATGAAGATTTTGTACATGTGAGAGAAAGCCAAGTTTTGCCCTTACATTGGTTTCAAAACAATTCTTTATTCCTAGGCAATATTTAAATTTCCATGCCTTTTTATAATCTTTTACCACAAAAACATTTTACTGTTCTTGCATACCTTACATGTATGTCTATCTTCAGTAGTCTCATTTACATGTTATAATGGTAACTCTTAGCAATTTTTAATTTTAATGTAAAACATGATAAGTTGTTTTAATTATGTACTAGGTGCAGATAAAGTCTGACTTTTTCCAACATAGTTAGAGATAACGATTAATTTTTTATGTCCTAAGGCCTTACAAAGTTGCAAAGCAGGCAGTTTACAACTTGAAACATTTAGCAGAACTAGTATCTGACTTACATGATTTAGACCATCTATTTACATTTTGGTGACATTTGCATTTGACCAATTATCTGTTTTTATTTCTTAAAGATTAAGATTAAAGTCATGTGAACTAAAAGGCATTACAGGTTTTATCTTTTCTTTAAAAAAATTGATTTAAGTGCTTATTTTTCTGTAAGCCAATCAATTAGACCTTTTTGTAGACATCACACACAACACATATATAACTATACATACAGAAGAAGATTTAGTCATTATAAGATTACTGGATTATTGGTCTCTGGGTGGGGCTTTTTAAGATCAGGGCTAGGAAAGCATGTAGTTTCTAGGACAAAAGCAGGTTTTCAGAAGAATCTATTCACCTTTAATTCCTGGGGTTCTATGAGGAAAACAGAGGTTTCTCCCAAAATGGAATCCATGGTGTCTTCTCCGGTTTTTCCCAGAAGTCCCAGGCCATCAGAAATCATCTTGGAGCCTCTTGTGTGTGCAAAAATGAAGAAAAAGAATTAAGTCAACCAAGAAAAATCCCTTTCTAGACAAACAAGATTTAAGATAAGAAAAACCTAAAGGCCTTTTAAATATGCCTATAACTTGGATATCCAATTTGAATTAAGCTGAGCACTCTTTAAATTAATCCTTTTAAATCCTTTGTTACCCAACTTCAGCCACACCAAGCATTTAATATTTCTGGCTTTTGAACTTTAGCAAAAAAAACTTCACAGGTGAAACCAACAGAAGTCAATTACATTATGACTTAACAGCATATGTACAGGGTATTTTCAAAGGAGTTGTAAGCAGCTTTTGAAACTGTCATTGCAAAATCATAACTGAGACAGTGAAAGAGATCTGACCCAACCAATCCCATCTTACTTCTAGCCTCCAAGCTGTATTTGTTCATTACTGGGCATAGGCTGAACCAACTCTGGGAGGAATTTAGTTTATAATTTATAGTCCAAAACAAAGACAATAACAGCCCTTTCCCAAAACAAACCTCCTTCTTGCCTGGGGAACAGACAGCCTTTGTAGGACCAAGAAACCAGCCATAAGATTAGGAACTATGGTTTAGGAGTCATGCACCTGGAGGCCACAAGATTCTGACCTTCTCTAAACTGCTCCTGAGATCAGCACTTGAGATATTCTGCAGACTCTGCTCTTGATGGATTAGCTGGCACCACCCAGACTGATAAACTGGCACATCTGATTTTGTGGCCCCCCACCCAGGAACTGACTCAGCGCAAGAAGACAGGCTCGACTCCCTACAATTTTGTCTCTGACCTGACCAGTTAGCATTCTGGCTCACCAGCCTCTCCCCACTCATGAAGCATCCTCAAATCTCTGCTACCCAGATGCTTGGGGAGATTGACCTGAGAAACAACAAAACTCCAGTCTCCTGCAGAGCCATCCCCCATGTGCATCACCCCCTTTTCACTGCAATTCCCTTGTCCCAGTAAATCATCTATGTTTAGGCAGTGGGCAAAGTGAACCCACCGTAGAGCCACACTTTAACAAAATCTAGAACCTTTAAAGGCAACTCAGAGAAAGGAAGATTTAAGAAAGAGAGCTAGAAGTTGTTTATGGAGGGGAAGAGAATAAGCAAATGGCAAAAGTTAAATGGATATTATTCCTTAAGCTAGGATTGAACTCAAGCTACCACTGTAAAATGACAGAGACTGAAACAAAGTGCTGCCACATGGTTATAGGGTCACTCTCCCAAGGATGTAAACCAAGATGAAGGCCTGCAGCAAAGTTTGTTACTGACCAGTTTACTGGGCTGGCTTGAACAGCAGGCTTATGGAGTTTTAGACTTGCATTCTGTTCTAAGGTACCCCTCTTTCTGACAGAATTATACAGAAAGACATGCAAAGCATACCAGATTGGCTACAGCTTAAGACCAACCTCACAAATCTTTTTTCATTAATCAGAACTTTACAGAGAATATAAAAAGTGGTCCTTACCATTCCTTTTACCAGTTTGCACAGTGAGAGAGACGCCCAAAGCCCAACTAGTTAAAAAAAAAAAAAAAAAACTTTTACCCTCTGGCTGGCATGTCAAACTTCTGGGTTTAATTTCCCTGAGCTCAGCACTAAGTCAAGCATCTTAAGGTTTGGAAAAATTAACTTTTCCCAATTTGGAGGGACATTATAAAAGAAGAGATAGGAGTCATTTCAAACCATGAAAGAAGGAAGGAAAAATACCATAGAAAAGTCTCTGAGGGTTTGGGTATAGAACTGGAGGAGTCGATGTGGATGGGGGGCAGGAAGGGCCGGGGCATCTGGAAGTTGCATTCAAGGGTTCCCCAGGGGTTTGTTTCTTTGACTTTAAGAAATTATCTCCTGTAGGCTTGCCTGATATAACCGCTAAGAGAGCAAGGTTAATTTTACAATGCTAACAAAGATCTGGATTGTCTCACAAGGCTAGGAAGGTTTGTACATAGAGGACCTCAGATAATTTGTCCTCTCACCTGCAGAAAAGATCTAGTTGTTGGATAGCATTGAAATTAGCACTTCCCTGAGGAGACTAGTCCCCACACCCCTTTGTTCTGCAGTTGGTGGAATGGCCATGCCCTAGTGCCACAGAATATGAAGTACTTTTTCTTTTAGAGTCTGGGGGATCAGAGTCCCAGTGATTCAGGCTGCACTTGAGGGGAGTGTAGGCTGAAAATGGGTTATTAACCATCTGGAAAAAGAGGGGAGAAGAAGGTGTGCTTTAGTTTTCTTTCCCTTTTTGGAGTAACCCAGAGAGAAAGACAGAAGGCATGTTCCTCTTCTCCTCTTCCCTCCCAACTCCTTTGGGTCCCAGTGACAGTCATAGGTGCCACCCGTGGATGCAGGGATAACCCTCACCCATGGATCTGGAGGAGCTAGGCAGCAGAAATAGTCACAGTCACATGTGAGACCCCAGTTCTTCACTGGTGATTTCCCTTTGATTTCCTTGACTTGTGTAATCTTTGTGGCTCCCTGATAGATGGATCTCAGAAGAGACTGTGTAACAGTTGCATTTAGGACAGGCCCCTTAATGGAGGAAATATTCTGGGCTGAGCTCCATATTCTGTTATTATTGCTCCAGCTAAAGCATTTATTCTGAAACAGTGGTTCCAGTGGACTTCCAGACATAAAATCTTCTTTCTATTTAAATATCATTCTAATTGAATGCAAAATAGGTATCTTTAAAAAATATAGGGACTGAATGGCTGCCTTCCTGCTGATGGAGACAGTATTGAGGTTAAAATTTGGTTTCAAAAGACATTTTTCTCCTCACTGTTGAAGACAGTTTTCCTGTTCTCAGAAGGGGCACAAAGCCTGGTTTCTAGTGCAAGGACACAAAAGGGAGAAGAATTGAAAAACTAGAGGTTTTCGTCAAAGGCCCAACAAGATTCCCCATGGGGAAGGATTCTCATTCCATTAGGTCATGCTGTAAGCCTTGAAATAGCAGGCAGTAGCTTTGTTTTCGTGTGCTCTCCAGACAAAGGGCAGAGAGCAATCTGAGGCATGGCAGGCTGTCCCCGCAACATGCCTCCTAATAAGAGAAGGTTAGTTTGTCTCATAGAGAGACTATCTAGTTCAACTAGGCAGTGTAGGCTTTGTGCATGGGAAAAATGGAGAGATGGACATTCACTGGAGGCTAAATAGCCTCCTGTTCCTAGAAAATTACAAAAACAGCAATCCCTTGAGCTATATTCCCAGTTACTATGGCACTTGCTGATCCTGCCTAACAGGATCATCTCCTTGGGCTATACAAATTCCTACAGCATTGCATACAGAGAGGTGATAGAAGACAGTGGCCATAGAAAGGAAAGGAGGAAACTGCTATAGGAAAAGCTTAGAGATCCTGATGAAAACACCCACCAGGTGATTAGGGGCTGAGGTTAGTCCAGAAGCCTTTGGGTAACACCAGGGTGAGGCCCTGGCTAGAAAACTTCAGTTGTCTTAGGATCTCTTCCAGCCCCACATGACAGCTAGGCTCTCTGCAAAAGGAAACCAGTTCAGAATAGAGCCAACATTCCCAACACCCTGAGGGCACTGGGGGATTAGCTAAATCCTCTCTGGTAAACCTTTCATCTGAGTCTTTAGGCCTGCAGTGCATGCTAACCACATCTAGATGGCCAACAGATTACCTGTGTTTTTGCTTGATTTTAAAATTGAGGGCAGGAGGTCTCAAAAGTGAAGGTAAAGAGTTGGGGTTCCTTTCTATTACTCACTCTTTCAATGAACCTGTCTTGGGAGAGCCCCCACAAAGAAGTGACCTCATTGACTGGGATGACACTTAGAATTCTTGGTTTCATAGCCAAGGAAATCAAGGATACAGAAGTTTAGAGCAGAAATTTAATAGGAGAAAGACAGAGAACAGCTCTCTGCAACAGAAAGAGGTCCTGAAAAAAGGGTTGCCATTTTTGTGGTTGAATATAAAAGCTTTTATAGGAAAGTGATGAGGCCTTGGCATTTCATTTGCATCAGGTACAAATTTCTGGTAGCTCTATCCTGTCCTCCTAATGTACATGTGGACCCTTATTCTGAGTTACTCCGTATTGTTTTGTTCCTCTTACTGTGCATGTGTCAGGGGATGGAATTTTCCATTGCAGGCATGTCTGGGAAAGTCACCTGTGTAGCCTTTCTTATCTGTGTGGCTGTGGGCATATCTTAGGAAAGCTCCCCTGTGCAAGTTCCCTTATCTGTACCTGCAGACTGTTCTTTTGTTTAGAAGGATTCAACAGAGGACCCACCCTAACTGCTTGCCTGACCAGGTTTCTTTCCTTTCTCCTCTCTCATTATTACATAAATCCAGCTGATATTTCTAAAAAGAGCACTCAGGTTTAGAAAATTTATTTCTTGTAATTTAGAAACTTTTCCAAAGTAACCAAGGCTGGGAATGCATTTGAGGGCTAAGTGTGATGTGTCTCAGACTATCTCTAACGGCCAGGTGGCAGCAGAGTGCTCAACGTGTGGGGACCCAGATTCTCATATTATTCCCATCTGGAATAGCAATTCCCCAATCTGGTAGTTAAGAACTAACAGGAATTGGTCACAAATGAAAGGCTATCTAAAGTTTTAAGTGATAGAAAACAGCAGCAATCTTAAAAGTGTGCTATGTAAAATGAAACCACCAGTGCCTAAGTGCAATTTTTTTTTTACCTGAATCTCTGCTGTGAGACAGAGGTAGAAAATCCTTGACCAAAACCTCTGGTCTTGAGACAGAGGCAGAAAAAATGCAGTTCTCTGCAGGGCTCTTTACCTGAATCTCTTGTCCAAAGACGGAGATTGAATCTCTCACTCTTAATGAGAAACAAGGGTCTGAAAAACAGTCCAAATGAAGTTTAGACCTTCAATCAGAGTGAGAGGTGGTCCAATTTCAGAACTCCCTCCGTACACTCCATAAGACTTCTGAAGACAGAAAGTTTGTGCTGGTAACAAGCACTGCTTTTAGAGAGAAACACCAGGTGGTTGCAGGGAATCACTCTGAATCATACTGACTACACTAGATATGTTAACCTAAAAGGAAGAAAATGGGTAAAATTAACATAAGTAGAGAGTTTACTTGGGCCAAGCTTCAGGACTGAAACCCAAGAGCACAGATTCAAGTTGCCCTGAATATTTACTTGATTAGCAGCAGTTACAAGTGCATTTTTTTTTTGAGAGGGAGTTTTGCTCTAACAAGCCCAGGCTGGAGTGTAATGGCATGATCTCAACTCATTGCAACCTCCGTCTCCTGGGTTCAAATGATTCTCCTGCCTCAGCCTCCCGAGTAGCTGAGATTACAGGTGCCCACAACCACACTCAGCTAATTTTTGTATTTTAGTAGAGATGAGGTTTCACCATTTTCTTCAGGCTGGTCTCAAACTCCTGACCTCAGGTGATCCACCCACCTCGGCCTACAAGTGAATTTTTAAAGCAAAAGAAGAAGCAGTTCTTGAGTTGTTTACCAGGAATTTACGTTAAAATAATATAAGCTATTGATTGGTTATACATTGTTTCTTTGAATCACAAATTCCAGGAACATAAAGATAATAGGTGAGGCAGCTAATCAGGAAAAAAATGAGTATAAATAAGTGTCCCCAGAAATGCAAGCATGGTGTGGGTCACAAGTGAAGTCTCATGCTCATATATCTCTGGGCCTGTAAACTTCATAGAGCTCAGACTGCTCTGAGCAATTTTTCTTTTCTCATCTGTATCCACTTTACCCTTTCCTCTAGGAAGTGGGTATATAAGGTCTTAAATATCACTGGCTTATTGAGTATTTACTTTTCTTTCCTGTGATACCCTATGCACATAACAAATTTGTATACTTTTTTTTCCTGTTAATCTACCTGTGGTCAGTTTATTTCCTAGGCTTAGTTACCAAACTCTCAGAGGGCAGAGGGAAAAATCTTCTCTTTTCTACATAACTAAATTGTACCAACTGGGGCTATCATAAATAAGCTGATCAACAGAGCCTAGCTAAAAGATCAGAGCTGCCTAACTAACATGAAGTTGATTATAGATGCATGAGTAAGTCCAACTGTGATCAGAAAAATTGCCCTACCAACATAATGTTTCATGAGTTTAGAAATTCTTGTTGTTTCAAGCCATTGAATTATAGAATGCTATATTCATAGCACTTTTGGCAAAAGTTAGCTGATACACCAGAAAATCAAGGTATAGACCAGGAACTATACCAACAATAATTATGCAAATTTGAAAATTCTCTCAAGTCATTTTTCTGAACACATCTTATTATCTGTATTTTAGCAGGTTTTAATTATAAAATACCTAAAATTGGTAGGGGCTCTGAGGGTAGAGGTGGAGAGAAGTAGGTATGAGTAGAAACATCTCTAAAGAGAAAACTTGTGGTTAAAAGAATGTGTGGAATCTAAGGCAAGAAAGTAGAATATAGTCAGTGGGACTGAGCATGAAAAGTTGTTTTGAGGAAATAACAGTTAAAGAATCTGTATTAGAACCCGATTTTTCACTTTGCTTTTTAACTATGCACTGATTCTTACTCGAAGTGATTCACTCAACCATTGCTGCTATTCCACAGGTGTTAGTGTGATCCCAGATTGAGACCCTTAGTTGAGTCTTCAGTCTAAGTCTGCCAAGCCTGTTCTTAAAGGAAGATCTTTTAGCCTGCTCTTTTGCTGTGGTCTAGCTGTATGGAAGACAGTGCTACTCTTCTTAGAAACAATAGCTGTGTGGGTATCTAGGTTGTTTCAGCCCATTTTATCTAAGTCCCAACCCTTAAATTTAGAAAATAATAGCAAATTAAGATGAAAAAATGAAAATCCTTTATTTTAGAATGTCACGAAAGTGCTTTGGGCTGTAGCCTTTTCAGAAAACTGGATTCTGATTCCTTACTTTTATCATAGTTCCTTATGATTTTAAGACAAATAATAAAATATTTAGAAGACAGTATGTGTGTGTAATATTGGTACAGAATCAATAAAATTTATCAGTAAAATGTTTTATTAATTAAAGAATCAATAAAAAATTATCAAGAGAATAATAGATCTGATTAAAAACAAAAAATGTTGTATTACACAATGAAATACATCAAAATTAAAAGCAAAAACTGATGAATAAAATATTTACAGCATATATGATAGGCATGGATTTAATATATTTAAAACATATAAAATAATGAGAAGTAACAAATTACTACAGTAGAAAAATAAGTAAAATTACTACAGTAGAAAAATAAGTAAAACACATAAACTGCCATTTTACATAATAAACACTACAGTCAGTAGGTATATAAGATATCCAAACTCACTAGTAATAAAGAATGCAAATTAACACTTTTGCTTCTGGCCAAGATGTAGTAACAGGGACTGAATTTACCTTCATACCTGAAACAACTAAGTAGAAGGGAAATAAATATAATATATAAAATGATGGTTTTTAAGACACTGGATATCAGGCAATGAAGGATGCTGATTCCTCTGAAAAGGGAAACAAATGAGGTGAACCCTGTGATTGCACCAGGTTACTGTCTGAACAGTTTCCTGGCTGAAGCACATATACGAGCAATCTAGGGGGAACATGGGAAGCTCCCTGAGTTGGGGAGAGAGCTGAGTCCAAAAAGAGCAAGATATCTAGAGTTTACAGGACAGAATACTAGAGGAGAAAGATTCACAGAGAGGGAACCCCAGAGATCTAGAGATCTATACAGAGCCCTTAAATACTCAGAAGTATGTTGATCAGAGATCTGATAGTTTGTGATAAGAAAGTACCCAAAACCAAAGGAAGAAACATTTAGAAAGATTAAAGTATTACACAGTACTCACCAAAGGCTGGGAATAGTGTTGTTTCCTGCAAGCCAAACTAAAAAAATTGTAATTCATGGGATATTGGGTGGACCAGTTAGAAAGATCTTGCCTTTGTACAGGAGAGTAATTAGCCCTACACAGGGCACTGCTCCAGACCTAACAAATTATAAAAGCAAGACATAAGGCATCAACTATTTTCAAGTACTGTAACTATATTCCAGTAGAAAAAGCTTAAAAATATTTATAGAAATAGAAAAATATCCAGGATTCAACAAGGTAAAATTCACAATGTATGCATTCAATAAAAAATTTCAAACTATGCAAAGAAGCAGGTGAGCCATATGAGAATTGACTCATTTTAGAATAATCAATCAATGGAAAACCACATAAAACTAACACAGGTGATATAATGAGCAGATAAGAACATTAAGACAGTTATTATAAGTGTATCTTGTATGTTCAAAAATTTAGGTGGAGAAATAGAAGACATTAACAAGAAAAAAATAAACTTATGGAAATAAAAATGATAATGTATGATATAAAAATACACTAGATAGGATTAATAAAATATTAGTTATTATAGAGCAAAAGATTAGTAAACATAAGACATAGCAACAGAAACCATTCAAGATTAAACACAGAGAGAAGAGATTTTGAAAAAGCAAATGACCTATATGCAAGAGAGAAAAAACACATAGATATAAACCCATTTCTCATAAACAGTGCCTTCTCACTGCATACTCACATGGTAGAAGGGGCTAGCTAGGTCTCTGGCTTCTCTTTTATAAGGACACTCAGACCACAGCAAACACTATATATAATAAAGAGAATTAATAAATGACTGCTGTATCTACCAGCATAAACAAATCTCAGAAACATAATATTGAGCAAAAGAGCAGACCCACACTGCTAATGCTTTGCATAATTTTCCCTTCAAAACTCATGCTGAAATTTAATTGCCATTGCACTCATATTAAGAGGTGGGGCTTTTGAGAAGTGATTACGACATGAGGGCTCTGCCCTCATAAGTGGGATTAATGCTATCATAAAAGGGCAAGTTCAGTCCCCTTTTACCTTTTTGCCCTTCTGCTTTCTGCCATGTGATAATGCAGCAAGAAAGCCCTTGCAAGATGCCAGCAACTTGACCTTAGACTTCCCAGCCTTCAGAACTGTGAAAAAATAAGTTTTGTTTATTATAAATTACCCATTCTCAAGTATTCTATTACAGCAGCACAAAATTGACTGAGACACAAACATATGCTTCTACTATTGTGGCTCAGGACATAATACCCCAAATTATTATACTTTTACATGCTGAATTATTTGAGCTAAAGATCAGAATAGCCTCAGCAACAAGAAGTTCTCTTTCTCCTGCTCTTTTTTCTTCATCCACCATTTATCCCCCAAAGAAGATCATAGAAACTAGAATTTTTCTTCTTCAAGGTGGTTCATAGAAACTAGCTTCCCTAAAGCAAGTTTCCAGAAAGCAAGCTATAAAACATAGAGAGGTCACCCTCTGAACTACCTCTTCTGAAAGTAGACTGTAAGACCCTCATTCCAGAAAGGTCGTACTTCAGAGTTGGGGGAAAGAATACTACACAGAGAGATCAAGAAGAATCTGAACAAACAGGCTTTGATAATTTCCCCCCAGTTTATTACATCATTTCCTTTTTGTTTAATCACATTTCTACATGGCTATCAATTCTTCATCAAACCTAAGTATAAAAACATTCAGTTTTCCTTGGGTCTTTAGATCTTCATTTTTGAAGACTCTTGTATCATGTAAAACTTTGTTCAATAAATTTATTATCCTTTTCTTTTGCTAAGCTGTCTTTTGTTTAGAGAAGTCAGCTGTGGATCTTGAAATGGGTGAAGAAAAATTATGTACCTTTTTGTTCCTATACTACTGCACAATTTCATGTATAGAAAGCTCATAAAAGAGGAATTATAATATATTATAGATCAAGTTAGTGATTATCTTTGGAGAGAAAACAGTTTTTAGAGCCTGCAGGATGTGACATAATGATACAGGATCATTCTTACGGTATTGGCAATACTCTCTTTTTCTGTCTGATAATGACCATTAAAACAAAAAGTTAGCAAAGTAGATTGTCATATCTAAAGATGCAACTGATTATTTATTTTATTTTTGGCCATTTGTTCTTCTATTAAAGCCAATAAACTGGAGCCATTTTTGTTTATTGGTATTGTAAGGGAAGGAAAATATCTTTTCCTTCTACCCATTATAGGACTATTGGCTGGGACCCCTGTAACAAAAGACAGATTAACAAGAGAAAGACAAGCAGAAGTTTATTAACATGTGTACCTTATGTATACATGGGAGACACCCAGAAAAATATGCATAAATCTCCAGAGATGGCTTTTAATTCAGGCTTAAATGCCATCTTCTGCTGAAACAAAGAAAGAAAGTGTATATGTATGTTGGGGGGGGTCATATATGGGGAGGTGATCAGAAACACATAGTAAACAAGAGTAAGGTTTGTCATGCAGATTTAAGTTGATGTCTTCTTCGTTGATAAGAGTCTTTTGTGATTTATTTATCCTACTTTTCCTGGTATAGAGAGGGAGACATCTTTATAAACAGAAATTTCCTTTATAAACATAAATTTCTCTTACAAAAGAGTAATTTCTAGTCTATTTTCAGAGCTTATATGTCTACTATTTCTCAAAATAATAAACTCAAAATAATCTTTATGCCAAAGAAGCATAATTTGGAGTAGCACATTCTGGTCTCCTACAGTCATATTTTGGGGTGGCATATTCTGGTTCCCTGTAGTACCAATAACATATAAACTTATATACTACCTAGAAATACCAATAATAAATATAGAACATGCAAAAGTGCCTTCATCAGAGTAGTAGAACTTCCAGGTTTATGAAATCTTCACCCGCTGCTGAGCATTCCACATGCCCATAGTGGGTGGATGGGCCAAAGGAAAGATTCCTCTCTGCCTTCTGAATTTTTGCTGAATATGAACTGACAATAGACCTATTAATAGCATAAAAAGTTATACAGAATTTATTTTAACATGTATAGCATGGAGGAATCACAGAAGAATGATTAACCAATAATCCAGTGAGGTCCAGATGCTTATATATCCTTCTTCATAGAAGGGGAGATAGAGGTGTAGAAGTGAATGATTTTCTGGGAAAATGAATGAGCCCAAGGAGCAGTGGCCTGGGACAAAGTTCTGAGCTCTGCAGGAGATAATGGGAAGGTGCAGGGAGGGGATGTGGAACTGTACTTTGAATCAAGGTTGTCTGATGTAGTTAAAGCCTCCCAGGTAATCTCTCAACACTTCCCTCAGAAGAATAGATTGAAAGTCTGTCTAGTCATGGTGACAACTTCTATTCTTTTCTACTCTCCAATGATTAATCTTTCATGATTATTTAATGAGATTCCTAGGAAGGGGGAAAGACAATTGCATTTCTTTTGGAAAGAAGTTTTCTTAGTCAGGTAAGGAGATTCCAGCAAGAGTACCTAGTAGTGCCTTGGAAAAATAAGGTCAGAGGGACATGGAGGCAGGGGGAGATCAGAGAGAAACCTTGAGGTTTCTCTTCTTTAGTTCAGCATGTCAAAGCACCATATTTTGGATTATTATCTTCTGAGCCCCAACAAGAGCATCTATTCTTCATGGAAAGAGCCCTCCAGGAATTACTTGCCTGAGAATGTTTAAGCTGGGCCAATTGGCACGAATAATTTAGAGAGACTAAGGAACTGTATTGAAATTTTCTTCCATTATTGATCTGGACTGGTGTTGAGAAAAAAAGCCTGTAAATAGAAGCTAAAGGGGATATTTTCATGAGCATCACCTGCTTTATCTCCATTCAAGTGCTCCAAATCATTTGGTTTAATCATTTCAAGACCTCTATAACTTTGGGACAGTATTTTAAGCCTTTCAGTGTGCATTGCATATAGTAAAAATCCAACGAATGTGAATTTATTTCGTGGAAGAAAAAAAATAAGAAGGATGAAAGGAAGACAGTGAGGGACAAACATTTTCATAAGAGTCCTAGAACAAGCATAGATGAAATGGTGGCAATGCAATATTTGAAATAAAAATGCTTAAAAGTTACCAGGATTTAAGAAAGATATGGGTCTTATCAAAAAGTATTCAAAGTACCAAACAAGATGAATAAAAATAATTTTTCCGGAAACATGTTAGTGAAACAAGAAAAATCAAGAATAAATGTTATAATGTTAAGAGAGAAGAAAGAATGGTTTTTCTGTATAAATGGAATGTACTTTTGTCTGGATGATATTTTAAGTTACGCTTTTAGTATCTCCGCTGCTTGAAGACATTAGAGTGATGTAAATATATTAAAAAGAGAAAGTATAAAGCTATAACTGGGCTTATGGGCAAGATAAGCATTGCAAAAAATAATAATAAAATGTGAAATAGAAACCAGAATTGTGAACAGGGCTGAAGTCACAAGCTGGCTGAACATCAAAGCTGAAAACAGAAATGACCAGGGTTTAATATCTTCATGTAAGTAGGCAGCCAGAATCAAGGTGCCTCCCTGAGATTATCCCTCCTGAAAAGAGGTTAAAAATCGCCTCTGCCAGTTTCTAACTAGGGCATCAGCTTATGAAACACAGCAGACCTAGGACATTAAAGGACATGGAGTTGCCAGATATCTCTGTAACTGAATTAGCCACACTCACAATAGCGCCATGATACAAGTACTGCCAATTGCCAAATTTAACCTAGGTGGGGAAACTAGGCAACCTGAGTGGAACAATAAGAGGAGAGAGAAAGCAAGAGAGAAAGAAGCAAGTGAACAGCTTCAGTAGGCCTACATTGCTTGGGTGGGCTGTGGCCATTATTGCCCTTGCTGTCAGTGAGCCAAACTATGTGAGTACTCCTCCTAACATCAGCCCTGGCCCACAGAGGGTAGCCACCACTGAACACTGTAGTAGTGTCGGTGCTCTTCCCCACAGAGCACACCTGATGGCTTTGGTCAATATTGTGTCCTCTGGACCTTCTCATGGAATATAAACCTCTGATAAGTCTTCTGGCTTCACATAATGTACCTATTCCAGCATGGCCATTTCTCTGACTTTTTAACTTTATTCTTCCATTTTTTGCTGGGAAAACTCAGGCATCTCTACTTTGTTCCTAATAGGCTACAACTTGGGATCTTAAGAATTATACTAGTAGACACTTTATTTCATCCCCTGGAGTTCTTGCCTGGGTATTATTTTCTTTGTCCTGAAAGAACGGACCCAAATCAGTGAACTCTTGCTTATCCAATATTGTATTCTGGTCCACTTGATCAAGCACCCTCAAAATTGAATTCCATGTATACTCCCCTGGTTCCTGTCAGTAAATACTTGCAGTTCCTATTGGGTGCAGTCATTTTTTTCCTTATTACACATAGCATCACCCCAGCCAGTGTCTGTTGGAATTTAGCCTTAGTTATCAATCTGGTACACAAAGGAGGAGACGGGGAGAAGCTTCTAAGGGGAGCACCTTTTGCCCCACATGAGAGAGGCCCCTCTAGTGCCTTTCACACAGAGGAATTGACGTCTTTTAACCTATTTATGCCTAGTGTTCCATTATTGGAATGCTAAGCATATGGGAGTTACTTATATCCTACTGCTCAAGGTCGTTGCCAAGGTCTGATTCCAAAATTCAAAAAATTGCAACCCCAGTCATAAATGGGTTAATAAGGTGCCTGGACCACCCATACGGCCTCCTTATGTTTCAGAGGAGTCTGTCTAGCCATAATCCTTGGGAATATACACCCAGAAGTCTTCATCTCACATCTTAGGGTTCTAGACTTTTCTAACTTGTTCTGTGACCTTAGTGTGATAGATTTACTTTGACTGAGCATTGACTTGTCTTTGAAGCTCCTTAATCCTAACTATCAAATCTTTATATTTTTTTTCTCAACTGGTGTATCTGTAATCTACCATAAAGGCCCTCACATTTTGTGTTTATCTATTTTTTTAAATCCCTTTATTTTCTCATTATCCTTCTGTAGGGTTTCCATGCAACTTAATGATAATTACTCAAGCTCATTGTTCTTATATATTTTGCTCACCTCATACCTTTCCAATATTTGTGACATCCCATTGGTCAGAGTGTTTCATTTCATCAGAATATTATTTGCAGTCATTGCCAATTAATATTTTAGCAATTTTGCCACGGTTTTGTGCCAGGGATTATCTGTAGTACTCCACATATCACTTGAGATGGGATTCTCTTTTCTAGCCAAGTAATAACTTAGTCAGTCTCTAAATTTTATCTTAATGAATGCTTTCTTGTACCACTTCTGATAAATTGTGTCAGATGAGGTCCTTTGATAAGTAGATGCTAAGATAGAATTAGTAGCTCAAGAGTTTTATTGCAACTAACACCTTTGAAAGATAAGAAGACATGAAATGAGTCAACAGGGAAAACCTTCATGCTGCAATGCATGTCTGACACCTGATAAAGCAGTGGAGCAAGGGTATTATGTAGATAAAAAGTTCAGTCTGAGGAGCATGTCTGAGAAAATCATGGCCAGTGCAACAAGGCACCTCAGTGTAAAGGCTGTTTCTAGAGGAGTTCTACTTTATGTGGCAATGGCAAGATCGTGGCACTCCTGTTGTGCTTAGTCTGCCACTGCAGCTGCCTGGAGAGAATGTGCCCTTGATTCATACACTGCAGTAACTCTCAAAGGTGTTGCAGCAGGTTTTCACTGAATGGAAATCTGAGGGAATCACTTTTATGGCTGCCACACGATTTGAAAATGTAACCTAAAAATAATAATGTTCAAAATAACAAGAAACCTCTAGAAAAAAAGTCTAACAAAATATGTGCAAGAAAAATTATAAAATATTATGAAAGGGCATAAACGAAGTCCTGATTAAGTAGACAGACTATGTTCATGAAGAAAACAAATCGATACAATAACATGTCAATTCTGACCTCTGAATTTAATAACATTACACTCACAACATTCAACAAAATTTTTCATGTAATTTACCATGATAATCCTAAAATCCACATTGATTTTTAAAGGTGATTTTAGTGTCCAAAAAAATCAAGTTAATAAAAGAAATAAAACACGTGCAGAGACTCACACTAGCAGATGTTAAGATTTATTCTAAAGATACCGTAACTAATAATGGTGAATTCTTGTCACAGAGATAGGCAAATAAACCCAAGAAACAGAGTAAAGAGGCCATAAACAAATGCCTGCCTATGTGAAAGATTGGTGTATGACAGCGTTGTCATTACAAATCAATAGGGAAACATAGACTAACCTATAAATTTTGCTAGGACAACCGGAAATTAAAAAATTCTAGTGAATAAAATTGAGACTGCCCTCTCCCAAACTTGTTTAAAATGCCAATTAATTTAGACATAATTATAGAACCTAATGGAAGTAAGATAGCCAGACAGAGCCAGAGCAGATGCTGCATGAATTGGAACAGCCTTTTTATTTTCGACTTCCCCTAAATTTACAAAGTATGAGCATCTGCCAGAGACACCTCAGAGTAGAAAACGGCTAAATTCTTACTGTGTTTTTATCCTGTTATATGCGTGCTTATATCACCAGTCTAGAAGACGTTAATTAGCAACCTAGTGCTTCTGTTTAAAAAATAGTCTCTCTCTCTCTGTCTCTCTCACATACATAATTGGTCTGCTTTTATAAAATTATATTCAGCAAGATCTAATCCAATCCCTTGTCTAGTGTGAGAAGGAATAATTATAGTCCAGATTAACACCTTTATCTCTATCTTACTGTAAACCTCTCTTTCCATAGACCTCCTCCTAACTCTAGTTTAATATCCTTTTATGTCAATGGACTCTGACACTACATTTAATCTAAGGGCCATAATTTCGAATTCTTTCCTCACAGTTATTTATAATAAATAACAATTAAGTGTGATGAAAGCTTTATAATATAATTAAAAATAAATTCTAAGTGGAATAAAACCCAAACTATAAAAACAAACTAAAATTTCAAAATTTCTTATTGGAAAATATACATATGACTTTGGCTTTGAGATTTATTAAGCTAGAAACAAAACATCTTCATAAGGCAAAACATTGATACATTTGACTCAATTAACATTAATTTTTTAATAAATCAGAATACCATTAGATTAGAAATAAGGCACAACCTGGAAGAACATATTTGCAATGCATGCAAATAGCAAAGTATTAGCTTCCAGAATGTATAATAATGCCCACAAATCAATAAATAACACAAATAACTCAATATCTAAATGGGTAAATAATGTGAACAAGCAGTGAAGAGATGAGAAAACTAAATTTGCTGATACATTTTAAAAAATCCTCCACCTTGCTAGAAATCAGAATATGAGAATTCAGAAAACAGTGATACATCATGTCAGAGCTATCTGGTTAGCAAAAAATAATATATCACAATATTTGTTAATGAGGATGTAAGGAAACAATAATTTTAGTACACCATCAGTGGGAGCTTAAATTGATAACACTAATTTTGGAAGGAATTTAGCAATGGTTAGAAAAGTTGAAGATACATATCCTACAACCCAGTAATTTAACTACTAATTGTTTATTAGTAAACACATATGTCAGGAATTGAATATTTTCATGTTTTTGCACTGTTTGACTTCCTGCAGAAAGAAAACTGACTAGCTAGAGAAAGTCTCCTTGACCTCAGACCTTTGGCTCCTCAAATTCCTAGTGTATTAGATTGAAGCCATCTGCTCCTTTTCAAAAGATAAAACTTATCTCCCTGGTTCCATGAAAACATCTCAGGGGTTATAAACCCGAGGACAGAGATTTTTGTCTTGTCTTCCTCCTGAAGACATTTATTTACATTTCGAAGTCTAGAGACCTTCCCCTTCTTTTTTCCAAAGAGAAATTGTTTATATTAGGGAGATTGCAGTCTCTCTCTGGGCATGGGGTGTAATGTCTATAGAAGCTCCCAGATTCATATTTTTGGAGTTCCTTACCTACAATACAGGACATGGTATCAGTAGGATGACATCTGGCTCTCATCGCATCACCTTAGAATAAGGAAGATTTGTTCCAAAGGGGAACCAATGAGGTTATTGCTGTAAGTAATTGTAATCTACTTTGTTCCAGAAATCTTGAGTTTACTTTTAGAATAGGATGATATAAATATTAAAAATGTATTGATTTGTACATGTGCACAAGGAGAATGCACAGAAATTTTTTCTAACATTGTTTGTAAGAAAAATTATATAAAATGCCCATTCAGAGGAGACTTGATAGGTTTTCTTAAATTCAGACAATAAATACATACAGTGAGAAAATGAGTAAACTTCAGTTCTGCATATAAATATTAGTAAATCATAAAAGTATACTATTTAAAAAGAAAATTGTGAAATAATATGTACAATATGGTAAAATTTATTTCAAATTAAAAAATAAAAGTCAAATATCTATTAGCTCCTGATAATTAAATAAATTGTAGTTCACTTATTCCATGGCATTGTATGGGAGAAGAAACTTTCATTCTGTTCTGAGTTCTTAGCTGGAACCCTGTAACAAAAGACAGATTAACAAGAGAAAAACAAACAGAAGTTTACTAAGGTGTATACCTCATACATATGTAAACTAAAAATCCTAAGCCCTTCACCAACTGAACACACCGTCTCTTGGCCAAGGGGACCCCAAAGAAACCTTAAAAACTGAGTTCCCAGCTGTGGTAGGGAGGTCAGCCACACCTGGTTATACACCCTCCCTTTTGGAGTTTAGGCACAACTGACCAGCACTGATGTTAAAGCAGAGATCATAAGAATGACAAAAAAGACTCTGTGACAATAAGATGCTAAATTATAAACAAGGCCTAAGGCCATAAAAGGCAAGGGTTAAGTCAGGCCAGAAGGCCATCAATCTTGCTACATAACATCCATAACTTAAAATATTCCTTTCCGTTGACTCAAAGTGTTAGTCATTTAACCAAATGCAAATTAAAGAATCTCTGAGTCCACCTATAACCTGTAAGGTCCTGCTTCAAGTTATCCCACCTTTTTGGGCCAAATCAATGTATACCTTCCATGTATTGCTTTATGCCTTTGCCTATAACTCCTGCCTCTCTGAAATGTATAAAACCAAACTGTAATCTGACCACCTTGGGTATACTTTCTCAGAATTCCTTGAGACTAAGTTTCCTTAAGCTGTGCTCACTCCTATTGGCTCAGAATAAACCCCTTTAAAATATTTTAGAGACTGGCTTTTCCATTAACATATACATAGGAAATATGCAGGGAATGAGTAATTTTCAAAACAGTGGCTTAGAGTTTAGGCTTAAATACAGTCTTCCATTGAAACAAAGAAAGAAGGGTATTGGGAGGTGGGGAGCAGTTATGAAGATATGACCATAAAAAGTGTCCTTATCTCCAAAGACACAGGGAGAAAGAGAGGAATCTAAACAAACAGGACTTGCTAAGTTTTCCCCAGCTCATATCCTTCTGTCCTATTATAATTCTCTATGACTTTTCACTCTTTATCAAACCTAGCGTTAAAAACACTCAAGCTTGACCAATTCTTTGGATCTTCATTTACTTATGAAGGCGCTCATGTCACGTAAAACCTATATTAAATAAATGGGTATACTTTTCTGTTGTTAATCTGTCTCTTATTATAGGAGCCCCAGCCAAGAACTTGGAATAGTAGAAGGAAAATACATTTTTCCTCCTCTACACATACCTGGAATAAATTTGAAAATTTATATTCTTTGAGAAAATCAACCATTTTATGCAGAATCACAAATGTATTTGTATGGAGATGAGCAAATTAATGCCATACAATTCTTTTAATTTCCTTGGTATCTGTGGTTATTTCTCGATTACACGTATTTTTTATTTCGGATATTTGTATTCTCCTTGTCTTCCTTGATTAAGTTAATTAATGATGGTTACAGCCATTTCACTATAACTCACAGGTATTTAGTTCTATTCTTTTTCCAGGGCATGTGGAAGATTATACCTCTTATGTGATTAGTTCTAGGCAACAATCAGGTAGCAGTAGAGAGTGGGGCATGTGTCACATCCAGGCTGAGGGTGAAAAGCCCTGAAATCTTCCAGAGTTTCTTCCTTACTAGCAGTGAGCATGGAGGGCATGTGTTGATAGAGCAGAACCCCAAGTCAAAGAAAACTTAATTGGTGAGTTACTATATGGAAAAAAAAAAGCTGCCTTGGAGAGTCTTTTAATCCACAGTAGACTTTGAGTGCAGGAGAAAATTTATGTGATAAGCTACTAACACTTAGGGATTGTTTACAATTAAAATTGAAGCTTAGTTTATTCTGACTAATACAGTGATGTTATTCATTTTATTGACATGTCTAAATAATTGGCTCTTTGATTTATGTTTTAAATCTAGCAGATTTGTTTTCCATGTCAATAATTTCTGTTTTAACTTAATTTCCTTTCTCTTTCCCTTAGATTTAAGATGTTCTTTTCCTAACTTACTGAGTTTAATTTACATTTGTTTTTCTTGATTATTATAATAAGAATTTGGTGCTAAGATTTTTATTCTGAGCAATGCTTTAATTTTTATCTGATATATAGCATTTATATAATGGTATACATTTATTTTTGGGCTGATAGTTTTCCCCTTTATATCTGTTGTTTGGGAAAAAAGTATTCCACTTTAATTTGGAGGTGAACTTTTTTTCATTTTATTTTTGTTGTTAGCTTCTACTTCTGTGTTACTGTGGTCAGAAAATATTTTCTGCTTCTTCTATAAAAGTCAAAGCAAATGAAAATTGTGTATCATGTTGTTCAAATATTCTGCTTGTTTCCTGCTTGTTCTAATTTGAGATGCATCAAAGATTGACTCTTCAAATTGTAGATTATTTTATTCCTTACAAGGACACATGAAACATTTATCATACAAAATATTTCAAAGGAATAAAATTATTCAGAGCACATTTCTTATGACAATGGAAGCAAGCTAGACATTATTTTAAAAAAGATAACCAGAAAATTCCCATGTTTCAAAATTTAAAAACACACACTTAATTAGACAATAAGTCAGAGAAGAAATTATGATAAAAATTAGAAAATATTCCAAATTGAATAATGATTAAAACACAAGCTGTCATAGCTTATGGAATGCATTTAAAACTATATATGTAAGGGAATTTGTAACCTTAAATGCACATCTTTTCTTTATTCCTTGGGATATGTGAAAAAGTACTTAACCTTATTCATTATTAAAAATGCAAGCTAGGCCAGGCATGGTGGCTTATGCGTGTAATCCTAGCACTTTGGGAGGCCCAGGCGGTAGGATTGCTTGAGCCCAGGAGATTTAGACCAGCTTGTGCAACATAGTGGGAGTCTCTACACAAAAATAAAAACTAAAAAAATTAACTGGGTGTGGTGGTACATGCCTGTATGTAGTCCCAGCTACTCTGGAGGGGGAGGCAGGAGGATAGCTTGAGCCCAAGAGATTGAGGCTACAGTGAGCCGTGATCACGCACTTCAGTCTGTATAACAGAGTGAGACAATGTCTCAAAAATAAATTTAAAACATAAAAATGCAAATTGAAGTCACAATGAGATCTCACAACATATTTACTAGAATGGCTAAAATTAAAAAGAATGAAAATATCAAGCATTTCAAGGATTTGGAACAGCTACAACCCTCATATATTATGGGCATTATTGTAAATTGGTACAACCACTTTTGAAAATTGAGAGTTTTAATATTTACTACATATCCTATAAAAATCATTTTTAGATATATGCCCCAAAAATATATATTTTTGTGTGTCAAAAGTCATGTGCAAGAGTGTTCATAGACATATCATTCATAATGGCCAAACACAAGAAATCACTTAGATATTCATTAGAAGAGTGGATGAATTGAGCATATTCATGTAAAATATAGCAATAAAAATTAATGAACTATTACTAAGTACAATGATAATGATGAATTGCCCACATAAATATAATGTTGGGCAAAATATCCAGACATAAAAGGGCACATACTGCATGCTTCCATTTATATAAAATTCACATGAGAATTAACATGGGGTTAGGAAACAAGATATTGGTTACATCTGGGAGGAAAGTGGAGTTTGCACTTGGGACGGAACACAGGGTTCACTTGTGGAATGCTGGTAATATTTTAGTTCTTATTTGGATGGTGACTCATATTATTATTTTGTGAGCTGAAAACCTGTGATTTGTGCCATTTATTTCATGTATTTTATATTTCCTTAAAAATGTTGAGCAACTGCATTGGAAATTACTATTTTGTTATATGTGTCATATGAAAAGGTAATACTGATCTGAACCAAATTTGAGTTGCAGAAACAGAGCAAGAGAATGCTTAGGCTGAAAAAAGGAACAATTTGAATTTGCAAGCTCCCACTGCATTTGCTCCTGAACTTGTGTTTTGAATGATAATGTGCTATATGATCCTTCTTCCAAATAATTCCGTTTTAGTCACATTAAAGATTTTCTATTTTATTTAACCTCCTTCTGTAATTTTACTTTTAGTGATCCTGTTAATTCGCATAAGCTAACTTTCTTAGCTTCTTTCTCCTGCATCCTGAAACATCTTTGCTCTACTCTCAAAATGTATTAAGAGTACAGCAATGTCTCAGCCTCTCCACCCCATTTTGCCTGGTCAAAGACACCTTATCTCTCCCCTAAAGAGATAACATATACTCCTAAAAGTCTCTCTGCTTTCTCCCTGCCCTCTGGTCTAGTCTATACAAGGAAGCCAGAGGGATTCCATTAAAGGTAAGTTAGATAAAGCTACTATTCTACTCAAAACCAGAGGGATTACCATTAAAGGTAAGTCAGATAAAGTTACTGTTCTACTTAAAACATTCCAATGGCTTCTCATTCACTAAAAGTCAAATTCGAAACCTTTACCCTAACCTACAAGATCATACAAATATCTGACCCCATATCTCACCCTTCTGCTCTCACTAAGTCTGTTTTAACATCACTGGTTTCCTTTCTACTCCTGTAAAGTGATTAGCAAAATTCTACCTCAGGGCCTTTGCACTTGATGTTCTTCCTACCTATTATTCTCTTTTCCACAGATGGCCATTTTGCTTACGCTTTTTTTTTCTGGATTCTGCCCAAATATCACCTCCACAGAGGTCTTTCTTGACTACTCTATATAAACTATAACACTCCCTCACACACAAATCACCCACTGCTCCTTTTCCCTGCTTTATTTTGTTTCTTCACAGTATTGATTACTACATAGCATTATATTTTAAATCTTAATTATTTAGATTTCTTTTTCCTGTATTAGAATGTAATTTCTATGAGACCATGGAATTTTTCCTCTTCCAACTTATATTCTCAGCATATGGAAGAACACTGGGCAGAAGTAGGACTCAATAAGTAAGTGTTGAATGAATGAATAGCTGAATGATAGAGTAAGTGTTAATGTGAGTGGTTAGATTGTGATACAAATGAAACTGGACCAATTGTCTTATCTTAGTTTTTTCCTCAGGAAACTGACTCTCAGACAAGAAACTGAAACCCACCAGATCACTGCATCCAGACAACGAGATGCCAGATCCCTCATTCATCATGATTCCTTCCTTACTTCTCCCTATGTCCTGTTTTCCCACATGTAGCTACATTCCTTCCCCACTGTGTCAACCTCCAATTTTAGTTGGTTGGAAGAGAGAGATTTGAGGCTTGGTTCCCATCTCTCTGGTTTACATCACGCAAATAAAAAGCCTTCTTCCCTGGCAATACTCATTGACTCAATGATTGGCTTTCTGTGCAGTGAGCAATGGGACCTAAACCAACCCCCTGGTGTTTTGGTAACACAAATTTGGCAGATGCATTTTCTAAAATAATCTATTGAATCAACACAGCTCATTTCACAACAGGAGTAGATAATTTTTTAACAACCCTTCCTTTATGTGATAACATTATTGCAGTAGTAACTAAGTAGTAACTATGCAATAATAAATAATAATGATCATTTTCTTGATTTGGTCTTTAGTTTTAATACAAAGAATTCAAAATTAAGAGGATTAATATATTTTAATTTTAATGATGCTATTTAAATTCAATAAGATGATTTCATCTATAAACTAAATTTCAGATTTACCAAACAAAAATATCGCTCCTTATCAATCACGTCCTGTTACATTATTTTAAAGTTTAAACACAAATAAAAATTCTAAATGTTTACAGAGATTGACAGAAATAGCAGAATTAAAGTAACTCGTTCTCTTTATTTTTATAATCACAGTGCTATCATTATTTATTTCCAATATGTTATATACACACAATAATGTGTAATAACACAAGGATTAGAGATGGAAGCTGCTGAACTGAGCTTGAATGATTCTGAACCTTTACGGACTCATTCTTGAGAGGAGTGTGGAGCTGAGTCTGCATTTGTTCAGGACCCACCATGTAAGTGGGAGTTCTCTAAATTAATTTTCATTAATTTGAATACAAAATTTTTTAAAGAAATGTTATTAAAATGTGCTAATTTGAAGTGTATATATAAATTATTGAAGCCTAACAATAAGTGTAGTAATTGTTTAGAACTTAGACCAATAAAATATTTTGAGGGAACAGAGGAATATTTAATCACTGTTATTGTGTAATGATTTTGGCAAAAGGTGAACAAAAGAACCTTTGTCAAAGAAAGAAGAAAAATCAAGAAGATGAGATTTTAATGTTATACATACATAGAAAATAATACATAGGAAAAAGTTACATTACATAGAAAATAGAAGGAGAAGTTAAAAGACACCATGAAGAAACAATCAGACAAATCAAGCATGGATGATATTCTATAGAATAACTGGCCTAAAATCTTCAACAATTGATGTCATAAAAATGAGAATGGGGAGAGGCATAGTAGCTAAATGCAATGCATAAATTGTGATTGGACCCTCATTTGAAAAAAAACACCACAGAAGACATTATTGAGACAGTTGAGGCAATGTTAATATGTACTGGATAGCTGATGATATTATAAAATTATTGTCAATATTTGTGGGAAATTGTTTATCAATACTTGTAACCAAAATTCCAAATTTTTTAAATTAGACACAATTTATTCCCTATTTACTGGAAATGATTAAAAAGAATTCTAGGCCACTTGCAGTGGCTCATGCCTGTAATCGCAGCACTTTGGGAGGCCAAAGCAGGAGAATTGCTTGAAACTAGGAGTTTGAGACCAGCTTGGGCAAGATAGCAAGACCTCATGTTTACAAAATGTTTAAAACAAATTAGCTAGGAGTGGTAGCATGCCTGTAGTCCCAGATGCTTGGGAGGCTGAGGCAGAAGGATCCCTTGAGTCCAGAAGTTTGAGGTTGCAGTGAGTTGGGATTCTTCCACTGCACTCCAGCTTGGGCAATAGAGCAAGATCCCATCTCTAAAAAAAAATAAAATAAGAAAAAATAAAAATAAAAAAAATTGTAAGAGTTCTAAATTAGAAATAATTTAGCATTCTAAAAGTTGAAAAAGAATTTTAATTGTAAATGATTAAAAAGAATTTTGGTGGCATAGCAAAATGACCCTGCTAGTGGATGCAAATAATAACTGTCCACTTAAACCACTTCCAGAAACTGAAAATTGCCATGGATATAAACATGGAAACAACTTTATGATAACCATTCTGTATTTACAAAATCAAACTTGTTCAACATGGTATTAGTTAAATAGGACACATGTGTAGCCATTAATAGTGACAATACAGGTATATTTTTATTGAGGATAGAATTTCATGATATATCAATAAGGTAAGACCATGGGTTACAAATAGTGCATAGCATTTGAGCCCATTTTATCATATATTCATTAATAGGTATATGCTCAAAAATGGAATATAAAATAGAAACTGCATCTTTGAAGTAGCAGAATTGCATTTGTCTTGATTTGCCTCTCTACATCTTTGAAATTTTTAACATAGCATATATTTTCATAAAATGAAATTATCTAAAGTAATGAACTTCTTTTTTAAAGCCATTATTTTGGTTTCTAGGCACGTTAAAATATGAGTTAATTGAAAATGGAAATGGGAGTCTGAGCCCCTGGCACTCTGTAGGAAAGGCTGGTGGCCACTGCTGCAGTGCTTCTTGTCTCAGGGCACAGCAGAGATGGTGGCTTTGGTGCTGGCAGAACAAGTTGTAGTGTGGCATCCCCACATTTCTGGGGATCTGTAAGTCCTGCCTGGCCCGTGATGGAATGAGGAACCCATACTTGCCAAGATTCAGGGGCAGGGGTGAACGTGATCCCCTTAGAAATTTAAACCTTCTCTCAAAAGTGTACAGTAGAATTAAAGAAGACAAACAACCAAGGGTAATCTAAAATTGTGATTGGCTCACTAATAATCCCAGGACAAAATGAGAGATCATTATTCAAGAATAAGTGAAGGTACTAAAAAGATGTTTGATATAAAGGCTTGGGCTGAATATGTTGTGTAAAGGTCTGCAAAGGACCCATATGGTTTTCCTAGGAAAGCTATTTTGACCTTTACCCCACTGTTACTAGCAGGTGCTATACTGTTTTGGAAATTGGTCAAGATGATTGAGGCTGATGAAAAGGAGCAAAAGAAGAAGCAAAAACATCAAGAAAATATTGCAAAAGCTAAACAACTATAAAAGGACTGAAAAAAAAGGACTGTATAATCAAAGGAAAATAATTTGGAAAATTATGCAGCCTTGGAAAGACATATTAAGATTTCTTCTTTTGATTTCACAAGTCTTATTTAGTAAACAAATTCTGACCATGTGGAAGAATTGTGTTAGCTCTAACCTATTACTGTAGCAACTTCTAGGCTTAGGTGTAGAAGTTTGTTAGCATCTATTGACAATTATTGTAATTTAGCACTTATTAAGGTACAAATTCTTTATAATTGACTTAGTCATTTGCCATTTTGCAGGTTTTGTACTGAAATGAAAATATATATTTTGGAGAGAAAAAAATGACTTTTGATTATGAACTCTATTCAAATAATGTTTTAAAATGAGGTCCTGTTCTGGGTAAAGAAAATTAAAAATGTAAAAAGTCAGAATTGTCCTCTCTGAGGTGAAAAGTTTGCTTTGGCTTAAAAGAGATAAAGTACATTAATCACATATTTTATTGTTAATCACATATTAATGTTTATTTCTTGGAATAGAATCATTTCTGGCTTTCTCAAAGCAAAGTAATATTAATCAGTAAGTACATCTAATTGCTGCATTTTTCTGAACAATTTCTATGATTGCTCTCTCGAATGCTGCAATGGGACTGTCACATAAGGAAGCTTATCTATCCTATTTAAGGATGAGTACCACAGTGCCCCAGCTGATGATTAGAATCAACTGCCAGACATGTGAGTGGGGATCCTGGGCTTTGCAGCCCAGCTGATGCTCCAGCTGACAGTGGTTGAGTAAGCTCAGGTGAAACTAACAAAGGGATTTCCCTGCAAACTTACACACAATGGTGAGACATAATATTTTGCTGTTATTTAAAATTACTAATTTTAGTCAAGATAAAATAATTTTTATAAAATTATGTTTTAAAAATGCAGACTGTCTTGATAATTATCAATTGTCTGAAAAACGAAAACTTTAGTTATCTCCTGAATTAAGACAATTGTCTTTTCATATCTCTTTTTTTTTTTTTTTTTTTTTTTTTTTTTAAAATTTTGTTTTTTAGTTTTTATATTTATTAAAAGGCGGTTTTTAATTTAATAAAAAAAAAATTTTATTTAATTTTTAATTATTAAATTTTTATTATGATTTTTTT